>PVIA01003891.1:0-153889 GCA_004024845.1 Tonatia bakeri | reverse complement strand
ACAGTAAATTATCAACACATTGTGAATGTGATAATAGGGGGAACCTATCAATCAACAGTATAACCAGCTAAGCAAAGAAGATTATGTAGAAAGAAAAGAAAATACTATTGAAATAAAAAATGTCAGAAAAGAGAGAAAAAGATAATATAAATTTGCATGCAAAAACAAAAACAAACAAACACCAACAACCAAAATAAAACAACCAGAAGATGTATTACAGGAGAGACAGATTTAGAGCAGAAGTAATAACACTAAGATGGACGGAAAAGAATCATAAGGAATTGAGAGATATAAAAATATAGTTTTTTTTTTTAAATAAAAAGTTGCTTAATAAACCAAAACAAGATAAAATCAAACAAACAACATTAGTAGGATAAGGGGAAAAAAAGAAAGAAAAGAAAGAAAAAGAAGACACAGAGAGAGAAAAAGAAAAAATAAACAAGGAAACACCAACAACAAAAGCAAATTTAAAAAGCAAACAAACAAAAAACAAACACACACAAAAAAAACTCTTGTTGGTTTCTGACTGGCCAAATCAGTGTTTCTGTTCCTGCCAGCGCAAGCAGGCTGAGGCACGAGCGGTGAGACTGCCTTTCCCCTTTCTAAGACCGAACTCAGTCAGACTCAGGGCTGGCCACCAGCTTTTCCCAGAAAGGATTGCTGTCTCCGTCTGGGTTCAGGGCGCAAGCTGCGGAGGTGGCCAGGGGTTGCGCCCCTCCCCCAGCTTCACCACCACAGGCTCTACGCTCAGCGGAGCCCCCACCTCTCTTCCGGGGTCACGGTGCCTGGGCCGGGACTGCGCGGGGTCCCATACTTCCCCTCGTGGGCTCCCTGTTCTCGGGAAGCGCTGTCTCACCTCCGGTCTCCAGACGCACCCTCCGGGGTTTGGGAAGGGTCGCGCCCTTCCCTTTGTCTCCGCTGCGGACCCCAGAACATGGGAATAGCTTTGTCTTTTCTGGGTTCTCCGTTTGAGTGAGGAATCCGGCAGGGCGCGTGCCCGTGCCCAATCATCTTGGCTCCGGAAGCCCTTCCTTTGTTCCTGGCCAGCCGTGGGGTCTCAGTCCTCCCCAAAACCACACACACCCCTGTTTGGGGGCGCGGGCACCCACGGGAAGGACTCCACCCCCACAGCAATGCCCCGGCAGTCTGGGTACTCACTGTTCCCCGTGGGTGCGCACAACTCCTGCGCTTCTGCTTTCCACCCCCTGACTGGGGACGGGGCGGCACAGCGACTCCGCTCTCCCAGGCGCCCAGAGACAGACCCAGGGGCACGGGGGCTATCCGCGCCCAGCACAGGCCCCTTCCGGCCTCCTACCGTCCGTTCATTCAATATCTGGATAACTTCTGATGCCCTATTTACATAAATGTTGCGATATCCGTGGTCTCCTGCTCTGTTTCTCCTCAGATCAGCCAAATTCTCCCCCGAGTGCTGGAGAGGGGGATCAAGACTCCTCCTCCAAAGCCGCCATCTTCACCATCCTCGGGCAGCTGATGTTTGACCAATGCTTGGCTGGCTACAGCATAACTATCTAGAGAGGTTTATAAAACACACAGATTTCCAGGGCCCACCCCTAAGAGTTCTGATAGGTAGATCCTGCATAGTAACTGAGAATTGGCATTTTGATGCTTTCTAGGGAGTATAGATGGGCAGCCATGTTTGAGGACCACTGCTCTAGAACCAAGATACTAACATCAAGGCCTTCAAGAAGTGAGATGAGGAGGATGCTTGGGAAAAGGCATGTTCAAGAGGATTTTTTCTAAGTGCCTTCTGAAAGAAGAACTACTTGCATCCATGGAGTTGGTCAGAATTAGTTTTTATTTTATTTTTTTAAGTGAAACTGTAAACTTAAGTAAAACTTCCAAAGGTTTACTTTGGAAGTGAAGAGACTTGTCTTCTAGTTCCACCTCTGAGATGGCCAGACACAACATCCAGCTCCTCCTCTGTGACTTAGGAACTGGGAAATCTTTGAAAGCCGCTTTCAAACTGGGAAGCCTAAGCCTCAGTTTCCTAAAGTGATAACGGAGATGGTGAGGCTGAGGGTGTTAGCTGTGATCACTAACAATTATGTCATGTGCACTTTGTGCTGACATTGGTTCAGAGGGGAACTGTGGGAGCGAGGTGAGGTATTTCACATAGCATACAGGGCATACGGCCTTATACATTGTTAGAGAATAGCTATTGTTATGGTTTTATGGCCTTACTTGGCCAGAAAGATAACTGTCTTTACTGTCACTTTAAACAGGACTAAAATCATTTCACTTGCTTCCAGCCAAGAGCTTCCTTATCATCACAGTTCCCTCTCCCATGCCACCCTCAACTCAATTTCTAATGGTCCCTTATGACATGTACCATAAGGTTCTGACACAAAAGGCCCTGGTTAAAATAAAATTAGTGTTCCCCTGAAGCAAAATACTTTCCTGTTAGACATTCATACTTCAGATGCAGTTTATTTTTCAGACCAATTAATCATCAGGTTCTTAAAGGGTTTAGGACAAAAAAAATGTTAAGGAAAAGCAGAAGTCAAGACTATAAACCCAGGTAAAATTTGTATATCCTTTCAAGTTAAGGATGCTCTGATCATGTTAGGATCAGAGACACTGTGGAAAAACTAATATAATGCATGCACTCTCTCTCTCTGGAAAATTCCTTGTGGGCACACACATACAAGTATTCAGTATGTTATTCCAGAGGATTTGCCCCACTGAAAGCCATCAGCAGTAATGCCCATTGAAAATCATGTGCTCTAAGTTAATACCCATCATGGTTGGCAAATTCTTTCTGTAAAAAGCTAGATTGTAAATATTTTTGGCTTGGCAGGTCATGTGGATTCTGTCCCAGCTCCTTGACTCTGCCCTTGCAGAGGGAAAGCAGCCACAGACAGCAGCTGAACAAATCACATGGCTGTGTTCCAATAAAACTTTATTTACAGAAATAGCAGTAAGCCAAATTTGGCTTGTAGCGTGCTGACCCTTGCTTTAGAGCTTTGTTAAGCCAAAGTGGGTCAAAACCCAGTCAGGGCATGTGCAGGCTTAGATCCCTCCTTGGGTGCACTCTGACAGGTAGGGATGCCTTCCCTCTCACAGTCCGTTCAGTCCCAGCTGGGTACCTTCAAAGGGCATGATTCTGGGTTTCTAGGACAATGGAAGCTCCAAGGAGGCCCTGCCTACCTCTTTTCCATCTCTAGACACAGACCCTCTAGCATACGTGGACTGTTTTGCATTTAAAATCCCCTTCCATAAAAATGAACATAGTACCCTGGCCAGGTGGCTCAGTTGGTTGGAGCATAGTCCCATATACCAAAAGATTATGGGTTCAACCCCAGTCAGGGCACACGCCTAGGTTGCGGGTTTGATCCCTGGTCAGGGTGCATATGGAAGGTGACCAATCAGTGTTTCTCTCTCTCTCTCTCCTCCCACCCTGTACTCTCTCCTCTCAGTCTAAAAATCAATAAAAATATCCTTGAGTGAGGATTTAAAAAAATGAACCTAGCTAGCTAAATAATAATAATTTCCTTCCCTGGACAGTGGTTCTTATTCATCCCAAGTAGGTCTTGAATAGGATAGTGAAAAAAGAATAACAAGAGCCCAAAATCCAGAGCAGGCCTGGGTTACTTAAGAGGAGTTGCTATAGAAAATTGCCTTATTAGTTTTCACAAGTTTCATCAGAAAACAACACATCTTTACATGTGCCACCATTAAAACATTATGTGCAGACAGCAAGAGGAGAAAGCTACTTCATTTCCCTCTGTGGTCATGTTTTTTTAAAGAACCTTTTAAATAATATACACGGCTGTAATCAGATGCTATCCAAAGATAGATATGACATTATTAACCATAGAAAACAGCTTGTTTTTCATCCATCCTCTGCTAGAATTGTCCTATCCAACACACAGAATATACATCTGGGCTGATAATTAAACAACGTGCAGGGAAGCTCTTCTACTGACTGTACCACTGCAGACTGCCTATTGTATCTTAAGCCTGGACTTAGATAAGTGTGCAGGTGGGGTGTGGGGAAGAAACCTCAACAACCAGACAGATAAAAATCACTTGATTTAAAAACCATTTGGAATTTTTCAGCCCAGCTCCCCATGTTCTTTCTTCATCTCCAGAGGAATCTCTTCTTAATGTCAGATATCTTCCTGTTGACATGAGTAGGGGTGGGGGAAGGCAGAGGGAAGGCAGTTTTCATCTTTGAAAAACCATTAGCCAATAACTTGAACTAAAGAAGTTTGGACCCTAAACCATGCAGAACAACAGGATAAGCACATTTAATGTCTTTAGTCTGGAAGCCTCACACCTACATCATAAAAGTTTAAAACCCTGCCCTTATTTAACACTTGTAAATTCTTGAGTTCACTCAATTTAAAAACATGACAAGGAATAGGCCACAGAAGAGCTTCAGAGAAACAAGGGGGTATTTCCATGATACCTGTTCCCCCCTCCCACTTCCTGGCATGCAGAATGACATAAATGCATCCTTCTTGGGACTATTTAGCTCATCAGCTACCTCAGCACCTGAAAAGACATATTTATCTATCCTCCAAGCATTTACATTTGCTTGTTGACATTGCGAAAAGAGTGCTAAATGAAGTGAGCCATTGACTAGATAAATATTTGGTTTTGATAAGGAAAGTTCCTCTAACGGAAACAAACCACAATGCCACTATTAAATTCTGTCATTGATGGTGAATCTAAGATGTTTCCCAGACACCAAGGACCAGGTGCTGCAGGCCCAGGGACTTAGCACAAGGGAAGAGAGGACTGCCCAGCACTGGGAAGCCATGTTTGGTTTTGTTCTTAGAGATCTGTCTGAGTTTCCTAATTAGAAAAGATGCCTAGAGAACATCAAGAAGTCAAATATTTATTTCTGGAGAAGAGGCCAAGCTTGCCTAATGTGCTCTGGTGGTATGTAGGTGAGTCACTTCAAAAGGCAGCCAGAATCTCAAGCTGTTGAGTTCATACGTGGCTGCCAGCCTCAGCAGATAGGGCCTCCTTCCCCAAACTGATGCATCCCAGCTCACTGACCCCCTGGGAGCTCAGCATGGCACAAGACAGGACTTCTCCTCTTTGAGGTCCACTCTGGTCCCTACCATTTCACAAAGCCAAGAGTTGATGCATAAGACCAGTTTGCCTGAAAAAGTTATTACCTTGAAGGATGCTGGGAGTGGAGAAGATAGATAACTAGGACCTATGGTGCTAAATTTCAATTCCTATTTCCTTGGTTCCAGAATTTTATTCCATCACTCGTAGTCAGCTCTTTTTTCTACTCTCTGTCTCTCTTTCTCCTCTTCCTCCCCACCACACCCCTACACCTTTACATTCTAAATTCCTTTGAATAAAGCAACACCGATTTTCCTTCTTGGTCTTTAATCTGTCACTAATTGGGATCAGTATTTGTCAATTACATAAAGAGTGCCCGTGTGGCTTTATAACATATGCTGACAAATCATTTGGCAAACACTTTCTTTTGTTGCAACGAACGGCACTGTAGAGGACCATAGTGTTGGCAACCAAATATGTACACTCTTAATGAAGCAAGAGAGATAAGAAATACATCTCAATGCTGACTGAAGGCTCTGGGGAGCCAGAGTCATATTAAAAAGGAAAAGAATGATCTACTATATATGATGGATGTTTGTTGGAATCATTTCCAGATGGATCCAGGTGTCTCCAGAAGAGAGGTTACTAAAGTATTATGCAAGGCTCACAGGGGGTGCTGTTCAGTCACAAACAATTTTGCCCCAGTTTAATCAATGTAATTAAGCCTTTCTAGGGTGTTTCCTAAAGCAAGACAGTGCTCCAAGTTAAATGATGGTAAGAGATGAAAAGTATTCTCACTTGAGAAGAGGCAGTGCTTCATTGATTAACTCAATAATGACCACTGAGAATCCACTACATATCAGGCACTGTTCTAGGCCCTTGGGATACATCAACGAATAAAACAAAGATGCCTGCCTTACATTTAGTGCAGGGTGGGAGAAGGGCAGCAGACAAATAAATAGACCAAATAAATAAGTAAATTATATATTGTGTTAGAAGGTGCTTTGCATAAAAGAGAAAGAGTACACTAGAGAGACTGAGAATCCCAGAGAGGAATGGAATAATTTTAAATATATTGTCCAGGCTAATCAAGCACTAACTTTAAGGAAGTAAAGGCTGTCCAAGCAAAAGGGACATCTGGTGGAAACATCCTGAGGCAGGAGCAGGCACAGCAAGTTCAAGGAACAGCCAAAGCCTGATGTGGCTGAGGTGGTGAGCCTGAGAGAATGCAGTAGTAAATGAGAACTGGGAGGAGCTCCAGGTGAGCACGCACTGACTATTGATCACGTGATGACTCAAAGGCCATCAGAGGACTTTGGCTTTTAGACTAGCTGAGATTTGGGAGCCACTGAAAAGTTTTGAATAGAAACCAGACTTAGATCCCACTGGAGGCCTGGAAGAAAGGAATTCAATGGCTGGAATCCAGACAAGAGGCATGAGTGACTAGAATAGGGATGGTGGTGATAGGAAAAGTCAGAATGTTCTGTTTTGAAGGGAGAGACCAGAGTACTGCCTAGTGGACTGAGTGTGAGATATAAGAGAAAGAGAAGAGTCAACAGTACTCAATGCTGAATATGCAAGTGTGAGGTCTGGACTGAAGATACAAAGCCTCCTGCCTGGGGTAGATGGAGTACTTAGACCCACGAGAAGGGTGAGCTCAGCACCATATTAGGCCTTTTATGTACAAAATCCCCACATGTAGAAGAATATTTTGACTCCCCTCCTGGACCAGCTCTGAATCAGAAGACCCTACAAACAGATGCAACAGTAGACAGAGTGGAGAAATGGCATTCCCTTGTTCACCCCAAATCTCAGTCTTAGTCAGGTGAGAATTCAGTAAAAGAGAATGATGCTAAAGTTTAGGAGAGTCTTTCAGAGAGGGCAGAGTGGGTGACATTTTATGATTTTGAAAATTATATGATCCTTCTAATGAAGGAAGATAATAGGAAAAACAGTATGAGGCCTACAGCTCCCATGTGTAGTCAAAACAGGCAAAATCACCAGTTACCTGAACTAAATTCCCCCTTTATTAATCTCAACTGAATTCATAGCTCCTGTGCCTACTAAGTATTCAAGTGTCCCCTGCAGAAGGCTCTTACCTCTTCTCCACATGTCCTGGAACTTACTGAAGTTGTCTGGAAATATCTATCTCTCTCGTGCAAGAAGCACTTTATTTATATCTCTCAAAGCTTTCTCTTCACATTTTTATGTATTGATTGATTTATACTTTATCTTGTTTCAGGGAGACTTTAAGGCAGCTTATAAGTAGACAGGAAATACAAGATGGCATACATTAAAAATAGGAACAAAAGGCAACAAGAAATGAGGACGGGGATGTGAAATGGATCCAAGAAGGAGGCTAAATTGCATATCAAGAAGACGTATGGGCCACAAATTTGGCTGTAACTTTGCAGCAGCCAATGTGGAAAAGAGAAAGTTATGTAATTATACAACTTGCAGTGTCCAAAAGTAAAATCAGTTCAAGTGCTCTGGATAAATTAAACTACTTGCACACGTCCTATATAATACCACTCTATTCCTCATTCCTTCAGGTACTCAGCTCATGTCCTACCTATGGGAGCTGTCAGCACTGGGCCGTGGATATGTGGATGAACAAGTAAGCAAAGAGACACATTCTCCCACTCATTTATCATTTATTCTTTTATCCCACAAGCATTTCCTGAGCATAAACTATGTGGTAGGCACTGAACTAGGTGCTGGAGACAGGTCTGTGAATAAAACAAACATGTCTCTTCCTACATGGTTTTTACCTTGTAGTGGGAGTGCAACAAAACACAAATAAACCAACAAAAATGACTACAAAGTTCCTCAGACTATGAAGGAGACTAAGATCAAAATAATGGTGAGTGAGGCACAGACTTTGAATGAGTGTGGTCGGGTAAGGCCTACCTAAAGGGACAACAACAGATGAGACCTGAAGTTAGAAGGAGATGAGTAGTGGTGAGTCAGGAAACTTCAGAAGGAGCCACGTGCGAAGGTCCTACGTGCAGGTTTACTAAAGCTGGCCGGCCCCTCCCAAACTCCCTGAATTAGAAAACCAGATGCAGGACCCAAGAGTTTGTCTTTTCAAGAAGCTGGATGGCTAATTCAGTGTAGTGGTAACTTAGGTGTGTTCTGGCTGTTGAAGAACCATAGAACCATGTTCCAAGTACAATTAATTGCTGACAAAGTCAGAATAACTATTTCTTGCTTTTGTTTTTGCCTTCATCAAGGTCATAAGTGCTCAAATTCGGTCTATTGTTTCTCAGGTTCTTCTTTTAGAGCAGAGGTGTCAAACTCATTTTCACCAGGGGCCGCATCAGCCTCATGGTTGCCTTCAAAGGGCCAAATGTAATTTTAACTCCTTAACAGTTAAGGAGTAGTTACATTTATACAGTTCTAAAATTATTTCAGCTCTTTGAAGGCAACCGTGAGGCTGATGCGGCCTCATGGGATGAGTTTGACATCCCTGTTTTAGAGTGTGGTGACAGAAGAGAGAGAAAGGAGAGGGCAGAACCACCACACCAGGGAAGAAGGACAAAACACACTTCTGAATTGTCCCAGAGCCTTTCTTAGAAGCTCCAACCAGGAGCAGAGCTTGCAGACTATCAAGGGCAAATGTGCAAGGGTTAGATGTTTGCCAAATTTAGAAGTCTTACTGCAGACCTTTCCAGATCAATGGCTTTCTAGGTTTCACCTATCTTCAAGAAAGGCATTGTATCACCTGCTCTGCTAATGAACTCCTACTGTTGGATACCTTTATCTGAAAGTTCCTTCTCATGTCCAACTTAAATCCCTTTCCCTCTCAACTGCTAGTGAAGAGTTGGCCTTAATCTTCTTTGAATCAATCCTTCATGAGAAATAATATAAAACATTTTTCTGTATTAGTTCAAAAAAGAGAGAAAGAAAAGAATATATAAATGCAAGGGGAAAAAGAAAAAGGAGAAAGATTAGACTCAGTTTTCATTCCCAGGAGTTGTCTTCCAGAGAAACTGATTTATCACATACATATGTTAGCATCTGGAGTGAAACTAAGAACTATAATTATGATTAGAATTGTTGAATTTTGGAGCTGGAAGGAAAGGAACAGTTTTCTTTTTTAAAGCATATATGTATATTAACCATCAACTACACTTTAATTGAGTTTTCTTAGTCCAGCCTCCCAGTCACCTACAGGAAGAGATTAAATGCATGACCTTCTAAACACAGATAAGGAAACTGAAGCTGAGAGGGGTAAAAAGACATGTCCATGGTCATATTGCCTAAGTGATGGAACTCAAATTCCAAGACAGCTCTAGTGGAAACTAAGAGAGGATAGTTCTCTACCAAGGGCCATTTTGTTTCCCAGGATACATGTGGAATTGTCTGCAGACAATTTTTGTTGACCAACTGGAAAGGGAAGATGCTAAAGGCACCTAGAGGATCAGCTAGAAACCAGGAATGCTGCTAAACATCCTATAATGCACAGAAAAGACCCCACAACAAAGAATTATCTGACCTAAAATGTCAGCAGTGCTGAGGTTGAGAAACTCTGCCTTAGAGAGTTTGCCAGTGAAATCCTTCACTCCTGATGGGCTGGGAAATAAAACACAAAGATTTAGATGCAGAAAGATGTGTACGCATCTCAACTGAATAACTCATTTAATTATTATCTTGAGCTATCTGGAGAGAGTTAGTTTATCTTCCTATACAAGAAAAAGTCTGATTCATTTTGTCTGGCATTTCATAGATCTAGTGAAAGTTTTTTTCAAGCATTCAAGGAATAAGAATGATTCATTTCTTTCCAAGGCCAGAGTGAAACCTTGCTTTGAATATGCCCAACTATTACTGTCTAGTTCTTAAAGGAAAAGGCTAGATTCAATTGTGAAAACATCTAGCAGTTGATACTTGGGAATTGCTTCACATGGTGAGGTAAGAGGCAGAGGTCTAGAACCAGATGGTCTGTGATGGAATCCCAGCTCCAGCATTTATTAACTATATAACCTTAGGCAAGTTACATAAAACTCTTTGTGCCTCACTTTTCTAATCTGCAAAATGAGATTAATAAAAGTTCCAACTTCATAGGGTTATTGTGAGAACTAAAGGACTAAAATGCCTAGTGCGATGCCTAGTTTTGAGTATTTGCTGTTATTATAATGATGATTATTACTATTATTCTTACTCCCTTGGTGAAACAGGAGAATGGCAGAAAGTTTGAAGTTTAAGAAAAATATTTCAGTAACCTGAGGGGATGTCGGAGGGGCTGGTAGGGGGAGGCAGGAAGTGTTTTCAGGGGCAAATATAAAGGACACAGGGACAAAACCAAGGGTGCTGGTGGAACCAGGGGAGGGAGGTGGGGATGGATGGGGTATGGGGGAGTGGTGGGGGGATAAATGCAGACAACTGTACTTGAAGAACAATAAAATAATTTTTTAAAAAAGAAAGAAAAATATTTCAAATAAATAGCAATTTGGAGAGATATAATTATCCCTAAATTCAACTTTGGGCATGACAGTTTCTTAAACTTAGAAAGCAAACAATGCTCAGATGCATGACAGATACAAAGAGGCCCTTTGCGTGTGTTCCACAGGCTGAATGTGCCAGAACTTACTGTCTACCACACACCATGTGATGCAATACATCACAACACCTCATTATTGTTCCTAATGCCCTGAAGTAGGTGCTCTTTTAAATCTTCCTTTTACCAATGAGGAAAGCAAAACGTATTGGGTTAAGAACCATGTCCAAGGGCGCTCAGCCAGTTTATGGCAGCACAAGGACCAGAATGCAGGGGCATGTGACTCTGATCTAAGTGATTAACCACTGAGTTATATCACCTCTGCCTGTCTTTTGTCCTGGGAACAAAGCACAGTGTTACTGAGTGTGTGCAATCATGAATCAGTTTCTAATGCAGGGGTCCCCACCCCCTGGGCCACGGAGCAGTACTGGTCTGTGGCCTGTTAGGAACCGGCTGCACAGCAGGAGGTGAGCAGTGGGTGAGGAAGCTAGTGAACCAGTTCCTGGTGCCAAAAAGGTTGGGGACTGATGTTCTAATGGACTTGAATAACATACACTGTACTTGATTTCTTTTTCTGGCTGCCACATTTTCTGCCTAGGCTGTCCACTAAATGCTATAGCTTGAGAAAGCCTAAATAAAGCACACACATTGAAGGACACCTGCTGAGCTACCTTCTGGAGAGCATTGGATCTGGCCAAGCCCTGGAGAACAAAGGAGGAATTGTATAAGCTACATTCATCTTGGAAGCTCCAAACAATACTGCTTACACAAAGGGTGGCTCCTGGAGGCTGAGGACACTGCCTGCATGGGAGTGATAAGCCCAGGGCCCAGCAAGCTGGCTTTGACAAACAGCACCCCTTCTCCCGAAGTCCAGGCTCGTCTACCACTGGGGAAAGCTGCTCCCTCAGACAAGTCCATACCACCACCCCTTTCAGCTCTCTATGTGACACCTCTGAGGATGAACGTTTGCTATTCAAAATCAAAGACTTCAGGGACTTCATAGTCCTGGCCATTTTCCTAGAGTCCTAGAGCAGCCATTTTCAACCTGTGTGCCTCAAGAATTTTTAAACATACCATACCTGACTATTTAGTCAGGGTCACTGACCTCTTTTCCCTTAGATTGTCCAGTGTGAATGAATCAAAATTATACCTACATTTTCTGTCAGACTGGCAAAAAATAGAATACATTTTTTGGTGTGCCACAGAATTTTAGTAATTAGTTTGTGTGTGCCATGAAGTAGAAAAGGTTGAAAGCTGCTTTCCTAGAAGAAGGGTCTTAGAAGGCAGAGATGGCCTGGAGCAGTTTCAGAAGTTAGAACTAGTGTGTCTGCCAGACACTGCTGAGCACACAGGCCATGCAGCATCTGGGAGGCCTGGGGATTCTAGGGAAGCCACAAATTCTAAGTAGACTCTCCAAAGCACATAGATGATGCCAGGCTCAGGTGCCAAGACTGAAGATACATGGAAAAAGCAGCCTGTGTCTGTTTCCAGGTGACACATAAAACAATGGAATGAGGCCTGCAGGAGAAACTCTGTGGCACAGAACCTCTTCTTTCCAGAACAAGACAGGGCTAGGGCTCAGGAGATCTGAGACACTGTTAAATGGGGTTATTTCTGATCCCTCTATCATATGTTCTTATCCTTTCACTATTTTAAAGTAACTTCTCCAATTATATGCTCAATGCACAGAACTCAGAAAAATACTCAAAGGCACAGATTTCATATAACACAAAAATTATCCATAATCCTACCACCAAGATCACCTCTCTTAGAATTTTCTTATATACTATATGTATATATATTTATATTTGGTTATCTATAGTATATAAATATATATTCCTAATATATATTTATAGTATATATATTACATATTTATAGGATATATATTAGGAGTATATATTTCATATATTAGGAATATACACACACATATACATAGTAATTTTTTCAGGAACATGTTAAAACAACAGCACAAAAAGTTTCAAATGATACCTTCTCTTGTACAGGATTTCCTCACTTACAAGTGTATCACAGATTCTTATTCTTTTCAATATATTGTCATATATATGGTTTCTTAGGGCTTTAAAATAATCCCACAATCTCTACAGATTAGGACATTGAGACCAAGTAGTAGGGTACCTTGGATAAATAGTCACAGACAATACATGAGCACAAGGGTGTGGCTGTGACCAAACAAAACTTTATGGGTACTGAAATTTGATTTTCACAAGTCATGAAATATTATGATTATTTTTTTCTAACCACTTAGAAATGTAAAAGCTGCTCTGACCTCACAGATCTTCCAAAAACAGGCAGTGAGCCAGATTTGGCCCTCGCCCATATTTACCAACACTTGACCAAGAACACTGCTGTATGTATGTTTTTTATAAATGCAACTTTCCTCATAATTTTTTGGTTGTTCTATTCTTGAACTTCAGGACCAAACTGGCCAATACCAGTGACATTTCCATGTCTCAATGCAATGATAGCAAGAGACTGAAGAGACTTTTCTTTTAATTAGCCAAGCACTGGGACCAGCAACTGAAAAAATGCAAGGTGAGGAGACAGGCTAATGTTGGTTGAACACTTACTACCTGCTGGACATCAAGCTAAGGGCTTTACACACATTAGTAAGGATAGGAGAGGTCATGCCACCATCACCAATGATCCCTGTAGCTCATTGGCTACAATCACAAAGGTTTGGCTGTAGCTTCATCCTGCATACCCATTGGCTATAGCTCTGCCTCATAGTCTCTAGTCCTAAGTCCAGGCAAGGGGAACACCCTCTATCAGGAGCAGTGCCGGTCTCATGGCTGGGGGAAAGGAAAACATGGCAAACTGTACCCAGAAGTGACACACGTCCATTTGCTCACAATTCTTGAGCCAAAGCACATGAAATGATCATGCCTGAAAAGTCTTCTGGGGTCTATGCCAAGGCAAATATTTGTAAAAGTAAGAGTCTACAAAACTAACTTACTCTCATAACAATCCCTTGAGATTTAAATTATTTTCTCATTTTATAGATGTAGAAACTGAGGCCCAGAGAATTAAGCTTGCTAAGGTCACATAGCTATTGTAATAAGTATAGCTGGCACATTACCCAAGATGGTCTAATTTCAGAATTTATACTCAAATCTCTGGACTCTCTTGCTGTGAATGCTGGAAAAATGTACTCACCTGAAAGTCATCTACCTATAGGTATTTGTAACTATCTATTTGACCAAAATAATGTGGCCATGATTCTAATATGCAAGGCATCATGACAAAGACTATCTAAGCTGTCCCTAGAAAACACTGAAGAATGTGCCAGAGAGATAAGCCTCTCCTTAAAAAATATTTAACTGTCCCAAATAGAAAAGATTTGGAATACCATCACTTTAAAAAACAAAATCTATGAGACAGAACTCAAATGTGTCCATAGTAACTTTGTTTTAAAACAAGAATGGCCTATGTTCTTACACAGTAAAAGACCTTTTACACAATTTAATGGCATGGCATTTTGGGGAGGTTTGCATGAACTGAATATTGGACAAAAGAAGGAGGAAGAACAGAATAAGACCCACCTGTGGAGTTCCCACAGACTACGCCTAGGCAGTTTATGTCTCCAACTATCATGACAATTAAAGAATGCCTGACAACTCATGATTAGGACCAATACTGAGGACACTACAGGAACCTAATGATCTCATTTGGTCATACAAAAATCATCTTTGTATTGTTTGCTAAGGGTATCCCCCATCAGATGTATATGTCTACGAATTTTCTGATCATCTACATGTGCTAGGCAACTGGCTGAAGTGCTTTACAATAATACCCAGAACAACTCCATGAAATAGTCATTATTATTCCATTTCACAGATGAGAAAACTGAGGCTTGGCACCGACTTCCTATATAGAGGTGGTATGTGGTCAACTCATGAGTAACAACATGGAGGGAATTAAGCCTGTTTCAGGGGGCTGCCCTCAATATGTCCAGTGCCTAGCCACAAGCACCCTCACTGGGGTTGACATTATTTCCAAACACCATCTCTGGGGAACCACTCACAAATGATTCCTTCTTTCTAAACCTGGGTAATTATTCCTGCTCTTGCTTGCACTAGAGGGAAAATCACCTATATTATTGCTTGTTCTCTCAGATGTCCTATGGATTTTTAAGAAAAAATGCCTTGGCTGGTATGGCTCAGTATGTTGGGCATCCTGTAAACTGAAAGGTCACTGGTTTGATTCCCAGTTAGGGCACTGCCTGGGTTGCAGGCCCCGTCCCTGGTTGGGGGCATGTGAGAGATAACTAACTGATGTTTCTCTCCCTCTCTTTCTCTCTCCCTTCCTCTCCCTCTAAAAATAAATAAATAAAACCTTTATTTTTTTAAAACCTATTTCTTTTTAAAAAAGAAATATTAGGAGGTAGTCAGGTCAGGATCAAGAGAAATTAAAAAAAAATTCTTAAAGATTACCATAAAGAGAAAAATAATAATAGCTAAAATGAGACACTTTGTTTCAATGGCCAGGCACTGTATTTAAGTGACAGAGATAAAAATCTATAAACATATAAGTTAATAATGTATATGTGTGTGCATATGTTCTTCCACACACATATCCTTTTAGCCTCAAAAATCTCCATTTTACAAAAAAGAAACTGAAGCTCAGAGAGGTAAATCAGGTGTCACAACTATACACAGCCAGTACATGTAAGGGCCATGGTTTCCACCTAAGTTTCTCAGGCTCCCCAAACAACAAGCAATGCTAGACCTATATACACTGCAGTCACTCTACCCCTGACACTGCTATAGCAGCTGTGGTGTCCTAAGCAGATAAAAGCTATTTAAATACAGGGGGACTTTGCTCTTTGTATCAGAGGCATTTCTAGGAAGTTACACTAAATTCAAAGTCTTTATAGAAGTATTCATTATTTAAATGAGTTCATCATTTTAGGGAATATTCTGGTAAAGCCTTTTATAAGTATGAGACTTCTTTTATACACTGTATACCTGATAATTCATTGTTCTGCATATTTTATTTTCAGACATGGTATTCAGTTACTTTTAAAGGAGAAAGGGAGAGGTATTTACATCTGTAGGACTTTCAGTTCTATTGTAGCTATGGTTGGACTATAATCATTTAGGAACTAGCAGTTCCATTTTTGCGTTATCCAAAAAATTGATTTTTTTTTGCAACCTGAAACTAATGTAAATAAGAGAGACAAGTCAGATGGGGTTAACATCAAACTGCACAGCAAATGCCCCACCTGAAAGAGGCACCAGTAAATGAATTCTAACCAGCCTTGCAATATCGTGAGCACAGTGTGAAACTACCAGTTTGTGAACATCAGCAACTGATCCATTTTGTCAAGAAAATCTATAGGGGCCAAATACATCATAGACATATTGCTGCCAATGGCCACCATTTTTGTATTATTGTTTTGAGTTACTTGAGGTTGGGGATGTTTTGTGAATTTCATTGATTTTGGTAGTAAAAGAATAGCGAGAAAGAACATAGATGAGGGTTAAGTACACAAATCTTCAAGTCAGCAAGATCTAGACTCTGACTCTGACACCTACTAGTTGTGTGATATTCCATTGCTCATTAATCTCTCTAGACCTCTGTAAAATGGGGATACAGTGGACTCCCGAATAACTCTGGGTTTAAGGGCATGAACACCACCACTCAGAATTGGAAATCTGCGAATAACTTTTGACTCCCCCAAACAACTACCCTGGGTATCCATGAGGGATTGGTTTCAAGAACCCCCACAGCTACCAAAATCCATGGAAGCTCATGTCTCCTACATGTTGATAAAATGGTGAGTGGATCAATGAATACATGTGGCCCTCTACATCCATGGACCCCCAACTGAGGATCAAAAACAATACGGCTATTTATTGAAAAAAATCTGCATATAAGTGAACCTGTACAGTCCCATCCATGTCATTGAAGGATAAACTGTAATAGGTAAACCCACCTCTCAGGGCAGCTGTGAGTAATTGTGACAAGCCATCATGTAAGATATGACAGCCAATTCATTTTCACATCTATTTGTGGAGTTATCAAAACCTCTTCCATCGTCTCAAGAAAGATGTTCATGAGGTGACTCAGCTTGCTCAGGCACCCAAGCACAATTCATGGAAGGCTTACTGATGTCAAGATAAGCATGCTAACCCAAGAGCTATTAGTACAATAAGGCTTTCCCTTCTCTTGGAAAGTTTGGAAGATCTCCAGATAATTCCTATTGAGGAATAAAACCACTGGAAGTTAAGGGACCTCAAAGACCATTTTTCAAATCCCTAACTATTGGATGAGGGAATGGAGACACAAGCAGTTGAGGGTCACCCAAGGTTAGAGCTAAGCCCAGAGCCCAGATGAACATTCACAAGAACAAGCTCTTTTGAAATGCTACAAGGAGCTCTGCCTGGAGTGGCTCAGTGGACTGAGCACTGGCCTGCGAAACAAAGGGTCAAGGGTTCAGTTCCCAGTCAGGGCACATGCCTGGGTTGTGGGCCAGGTCCCCAGTAGGGGGCACAAGAGAGGTAACCCCACATTGATGTTTCTCTCCCTCTCTTTCTCCCTCCCATCCCCTCTGTCTAAAATGAAATAAATAAAATCTTAAAAAAAAAGACCTTTCTGTACCATCAGGTACCACCTCAGTGACATTTACAATCTATAGTGAGAACTAAAATCGAGCACCCACTTAACTCTCAAAAACAAAGTCCAGCAGGTCTAAAATAATTGCCTAAAATCAAGGTGTTACACAAAGAATGCACCAGGAAAATTAGTTTCCTCCCTCTTTCCCTTCCTTTCTTCCTACCTTTTTCCTGACCTTCCTTCCTTATTTTAAAAATAAGTATCCCTGCCCCTTTATATGAAAGTCACTCTGTGTAGTTCTTGCATTTTCAACTCCCATTGTTTACAGATTTCCTCGGCACTTCTACACCATTTAATATAAGCACCTTTCCAGGGATCATGAATCCGGAGTGTTTGTAAGACCATGAAATAGTGACCAAAGGCGCATGATTCATGCTCCTTCCAGCAAGCAGGTTCATGTTGTGTAATGTACAGGTCAGTTTGTTAGTCCTCTTCAGCAGAAACTCCCAGCCTACCGACAGCCCTGAGAAAACAGCTCTCCCTATTGTAATAAATCTATGTATACATAAAAATAAAATATTTCTCAAATAGAGCCATAATAAATAAGTGCTTATAATATAATTGACACAATACTAAATGCTAAACAGAATTAAACAAGCTAAGTATACACAGAATTTTCTTTTTAAAAAGGGAAAAAGTCTACTAGCCAGACACAAGTATCATTAATATTTTGATATACTTCCTTTCTGCTTTTTCCCCATGTGTATGCATTATTTTCAAAAATAATGGAAACAAATTAAATACATTTCTTTCAAATATCCCATATTCCATATCACAAAAATTTTAGTAAATATGTTTAATGGCTACATTATTTTAATATATTAATATTCCAGTGTCCTATTACTAGAATGTTTCTCAACCTTATTGCTAGATATTTTTAATTATGAAAAAGGTCAATTGTTATAAATACTTAAGTGACAGAATTTCTTATTTTAAACAAAATTATATTCTTAGTAGGGGTTCCTGAAAATAAAATTATTGAGTCAAAGGGCATGAATTTTTCTTCAGGCTTTTGATAATATTTTGCCAGAAAATTTGAACCAATATTTATTCCCAATAGCAGTAAAAGTTCCTGTCACTTATCACCCTTCAATACTAAATAAATATTATCATTGGCAAATAAAACAAACAAAAACTAGAAACAAAACTACTTTGCTAATTTGACAGTTAAAATGATATCTCCTTTTTGTTTCAAATGCTTTGCTTTTCCTGCTGATGAACTGAAGTTTTAAAATCCCCACTCGTATGTGGATGCAGCCCGTCTGCTCTTCCTGTTCATGTCATCTGCCAATCTGGAAGGCACATTGAAGACAGAGAGTAATCAATTGTGGAAAAAGAAAATAGGTTTTGTTCCTGCCCTTTAGTCTTTTTTCTTTACTTCATCTTCTTACTGCTGACCTAACACTAACAAGTGAGCATTAATGCCAGAGAATCCATTGTCACCCATAGAAAAGAGACCTGCATCTTCTTTCCTGGTTAGAGCCCTATTCTGGCCAGACCACCTGCCCTAAGTGCTGTCCTCATGACTTAGCAGCCAGAGTCCACAGCGCAGTGTGCCAACGGGAAAGGAGGGAAAGGAAAGCCTCAAGGGCTCAGAGGGGGATGAAGACTGAATTCCTACAAGAGACACCATGAAGAACCACCTCCAACAACAGCTTCCAATTAGAAAAAGGATTAGAGATCTGTCAAAACCAATTTCAGCATCCATCACTTGCCCTAATCGCTTCCCAAGGGGCATGGAAATCAGTGGTGTGAGATGCTGGCACTCACCATGCTGATCTTCCCACTGAGCAACACGCCTCAGGAAGCTTCCCACGGAATGAGTTGGAAACCTCAGCACGCAGGTGCTGGGTGACCTGAGGAGAAAAGGGCCACCTTGTGACAGAGCTGGGCATTAAATCTTTGGAAACATTTCCTTTTGTGGGAAATTAACTAGGCACAGAGTAAGTCCTTGGGCTCCGCTAAGTCACAGAAATGTTCCAGAGGCAACAGGCTAAAGACCCCAGTGTTAAACATACAAGATTAAATTAGAGACCTGGAGTCACATTTATAAAATCCATCTAGCAGCACCTCTCAAAATAAACGTCTTCACTGTTGATAATAAACAAGGAGCTGAGCTGCTTTGCATCACAAGCCCAGGTTTAACTGTAGAAGCTCTGGGACAACTACCAAAGCTAATTTGCCTTGAAGGATACACTCTCCTCAGGAGTGGAAATGAACATTACCTTGTTGTTAATGGCATTAGAAAAGGCTGTTCTATTTGATTTTTTATTCTTAACCCTCACTTCATAAAACACTGATTGCATTTACCCTATATTGCAGGCACTGTAAAAAGACAGGTATTAGATAAGAGGCTACCAATCATCAATGCTACCTAGATGCTACTTGACCTGGCAATATGATCAGTGCTTGGCTGAGACTGAAATGAAACAATCTGCCTTGTGTCTTCTGCACCTGTATACTTACAGAGCTGACCAAACATCAGCCTTTACGGGGAGTAATCAAACACAAACTGGCCTAGGCATCAGGCAGATAGGACTGGATTTAATTCCCAGCCCTGTGCTTGCAGATTGTACAAAAATTGGCAAGTTACTTATCCTCTTTTTGAGCAAGAAAGTTAATAGTAAATGAATTCAAGTTAGACCAGTTGAACAATGCATGTGACATGGTAAGAACTGATTAATTATTATTATATTTCCTGAACTTTAAATGAACACATTTCAAACCAAAGTTACCCCTTGAAGATTAAATTGTGAGAAGTAAAACTTGTAAAATGTTCATCATGGGACCAGGGAAAGAGTAAGCAGTCAGTAATGGCAGCAATCATGTTTAATTAATGAAGAGCTTTGGAATTTAAAAAGGACTGTATACAGTGTTAGAACACCTTTGGTCTAGTCCTGAACTTACTATCACTAACTGTGGCTTAACTTCCTTCCAATATTCTTTAGGAATCTGGCACTTATGAGCAAATGTTTAGGATTTCATAAAGTAATTCAAAACTATGGTATCAGGTCTATAAAACAAAGCCAAAAACAGATTTTATATGAAATAGAAGAGAAAACAAATAAAAGAGCTGATAAGGAAATTTACCATGTGCTGAGATGGCTCCATCGGAAGTGGCTAGGTCCCAGTGAGAAGAGGCCAATGTCCTCCCCTGCTCTCTACCGAACCCAGGCTTGGAGAACCATCACGGCAGCTCCATGACTTCATAAACCAAGACCCAGAGAAATATCACTTTGGTAGTTTGTTAGCCCAAGTACTTCACCACTGTCATATACCTGAAACTCTTCTCAGAGAGCAGGAATTCAAATTTCCCCTTTTACCAGGTATTACCTGGTTGTTCTCTGAAATGAGTATAGAGTTGTGCTAAAGAGTCTGAATTTCAATTTTTAAATTACCCCTATGATCCTAGGTAGGAGACACAATGTATCTCCATTTTATGAAGAAGAAGAAAAAAGTCATATAACTTACCCTATTCACAGAAGCAGAATGTGGTAATACTCTACAGCAAAGTTAGGCTGCCTACATGTGTGAATGCTTCTGAGTGTGAATGTCTGTGTTGTTTAGGTGGAGAGGAGAGAAAACAAAAGTTTCTGTGGTCAACAGGAAGTAGTAAATATGTGGGTTCTTCTTCATGTACAAGAAAACATGTCACACATCCCATAGAAGCTTCTAGACAAATAGTTCTCAACCTTTGCTACACACTAGAGTCTTTGGAGACCGTAAAGAAAACCCCTATGCCCAGACCACAGCCACACCTGTTATAGCAGAATCTCTGGGAGCAGGACCCTGGCATCAGAATCCCTTAAGACTTGCTAGGTTGTTCCAGTGTGCAGCCAAGTTTCAGAAGCTCTGGGCATGAAGGTATTTATTAATGCGTCCCTTATTCAACTGGCAAACACCTACACATTCAGCTGCAGTATGTGGGATATTATGCAGATATTAAAAGTGATAACTGGCGATACTGGAAATATAGAAATGCTTATGAAATAGCATCAAGTGAAATGGGCTAGCCTGGATATTTCACTCCAGTGGGTAATAAAAAGCAAATGTCTTCTCTGTGGGTTCTCCTGCATGACCTTGGAGTTCCAACCTTGATTTTCCAGCCTCCTTGTCAATCCTATAAGTAAATGACATGCTTCAAAAGAATCTTTCTTATGTTTCTTTTTATGAAGAGATATTTATAAAATTGTCCACGAACTATTATTGTAAGTGGGTAAAAATATACATGCACATGAAAAGACACAGAAAAAGAAAAAAATTTCTAAACATATACTATCATGGCATGTGACCATACAATATGACATTTGAGCAACAGCACTAAGGAGGATTTATTTATTAAATCTTAATCAAGCTCATCCGGCAAATGCCATGACAGTAATTGTTATAAGCAAAGATCATCAATGGAGGCTAAAATTGGTGGGCAAAAGTATGATGAGAAGCAGGATATTTGCATAATCTCAAAAGTTTCACCCCATAAAATGTGTGTTAATTACAAAGAGGAAAGTAGTGACTTTAGAGTGGAGAAACCTGGCTGACAGCACTTTAAACAAGTGGTCAAAATCAGCACCACCAACACTAACACACATGGGTATCATATACCTCCTGAGACAATGCATTGAAAAGAGCCCAGCATCCGTGGTCTTCTTGTCAAAAAGGCATTCCTCAATCTAATGATGCAAAAATATCAGAAAAGCCCACATTGAGGGATGCTCTATAAAATAAATGGCCAGTTTTGTCGTGGGAGACAAAGACTGAGGAACTGTCCCAGATGGGAGGAGAAGACTATTGGGAGACATGACCACTAAACGCAATATGAGATCCTGGAGAGGATCCAGGAGGAAGAAAAGACATTAGTGGGAAAGCTGGTGACTTTTAATTAGTTTTACAATCTAGTTAATAATATTGTATCAATGTTAATTTCCTGGTTTTGATGATCATTCAGTGATTTTGTAAAACACTAACCTTAGGTGCAACTGGGAGAAAGGTACTCAGGAATTCTGTGCACTGGTTTTGCAACTTCCTCTCATTTTAGATTATTTCAAAATAAATAATTTTTAAAGATTAGTGAAGTTTAGTTATTTAAAAATAAGTATTGACTGTTAATATTTTCTTCCTTCTCCCATCAGACCAGCGAGTGCATATACTTTGGAGATTAAAGAAGAGGGTCAAAGATGGCTGAGGAAGATTATTGGGACCCCACTGAGTAGAGAAGGTGAGGTGAGCTGAGCCCCCAAACTGGGCAGTTTAACTCTGATGCCTGCCTAGATGGACATATAAACAAATGCAACACTAAAGACTGAGGTCTTTTGGGCAAGAAATTATAGAATCATCAAAACAGCCCTGGATTTTGAGTCAAAGGTATGAATACAAATGCTCAAGGGTTGGCCCCCATACAATGTGGCTTTGTGATCTTGAGTCAATAGTCACTTGTCATTTGTAAAATTGGAGACAAGCAAACTTGACTGCACAAAACTATGAGCATAAAGTGCGTAGACGTGCCTGAAAGCATTATGCAAATGATACGGCCCTGCTATAAAGTGATTATTAAAATTACCAAGAGTAACAATATCTACCTAGCCAAGATAATTACAGTTTCATTCCTAAACAATAGCATCGAAGAATCTAATGATACTCATTTCATATGGATGCAAATCTGTCTTGCCTTCTGCCTGAACTTGAAGCCTGGGGTCACCAGTCTCCCTGTGTGGTCTGTGTTAAACACCATCTGTCCAGAGTTAACACAACCCCTCCTTAGTCTAAGCAATGAACACATGCTGCAATGGCAAAAGCCTAAATAAATGCAATATGAAGGAAGACTTTCCATTCTGTTTACTACTTTGGAGGGTGGCGTTCACTTCCTACTTGTTTACCCATCTGAACACCTTTACAAGCAATCAGATGCAACCAAGTTCTCTTCTTGCTTAATTCTCCTTAGCAAACAAGATACTAAAAAACGAATAAGAAGCTGAGTTTCATTTCAATTTTTTTCCTACTGCACATATATCCCCTGAAATCAGTCTACCCCTTCC
The DNA here is from genome assembly GCA_004024845.1 of Tonatia bakeri. Lineage (NCBI taxonomy): Eukaryota > Metazoa > Chordata > Mammalia > Chiroptera > Phyllostomidae > Tonatia > Tonatia bakeri. Next base: position 130,681 of record PVIA01003891.1, on the reverse strand, counting down.
CTCCATAAAAAGACCTAATAATTTTATGTTCATCATCCCTGGCACAGGTAAATTTTCTCACCGCTTACAAGCAGGTGAAAAGGAAGTGATATGTTAGGGCATTTATTGTTCTAGTCTTCTCAAGTCACTGCCACATCTGGAATGGAACCACTGAGCCCTCCCTCTCAGTTCAGGGGGTCTATTGGATTCCACCCACTGATGCTTAATTATATGAACCAGTATTCTTTTTGGCATCAGTCACTTTAAGTTAGGTTTCTGTCACTTACAACCCAAAGTGATCGATTAAGAAACCAGTAAAATAAACATTGAACACTCCCCTGTGTGAACAAAGATGCTGTTGCTTAGATCTGCAGTTTTCAGACGACAGAGGTGGTTTCCCAGATGGGTCACAAAGGTCATGGGGCAGAGGTCATTTGCAAATGATCCTACCTGCAGGTGTAATGAGGCATCTGAAACAAGAAAAGATTTTCTGTGCAGAGCTAGCTCATTCGACACACAGCGTCCAAATAACCTTGCCAGCCTCATCATCTAGCTTCTTCCTCTCTGGCCTCTGACCCTCCAGGCACACAGAATATCTTTCTCTTCCCTAATGTACAGCCATGCTTCATGCTACCTACCACACTAATGCACTGTACTCCTCTAAGATCCAACTCAGGGGCGTCCTCTGTAAGATGTCCTCACTTCTCCAGGCACAGTTGCTGGCCCTCACTCTGGATGCCTGTGGCAAGACAAAACCATGGCACTGGGTGCAGGTGGCCAAATGACAAGGCATATATTGACACCCAACTGTTTCTAGCCTTCCTCCTGTGACAGAAGCAGGTTCTGTCTTCTTCTTCACTTTCTATCCCTCCTGCACCCATCTGAGGATGGAAGACTGAGGACCTAGGTTTTCCTTCTCCAGGGGGCTAGTTGAAGACTTTGTGAAGCTAAATTGAGAGGGAGGAAACATGGAAGGATAGGAGGCTAGGGAAGAGGATTTTCCAGGGAAATCTCGAAAAGATGGAGGGGAACCAACAATGTGTGAAGGAAGTGGGTAAGTAGGGAAAACAGATTTTTAAGGAGTGTTTTCAAGTATATTTTCATGACATCCGAACAAAGGATGACATTTTAAAAAATATCTTCAGTTGTCAAAACATCTTTTTATAATCTTGTTTAGTCTATTACTGTTTCCCCAATATTTCTTTCTTGTTCCCTCTTCTGTCCAGCCCACCTCCCACTCCCAGAGATAATCCCTACACCATTGTCCATGTCCATGTGTCATTCATACATGTTCTTGGACTAATCCCTTCCTCTTTTTTTACCCTATTTCTCCCTTACCCCCTTTCCTCTGGCAGCTGTCAGTCGGATCCTTGTTTCCATGTCTCTGGATCTGTTAGCTCATCAGTCTGTTTTATTCATTAGATTCCTCTTATAAGTGAGATCATGTGGTAGTTGTCTTTTACTGACTGGCTTATTTCACTTAGCAAAATATTTTACAGTTTCATCCACGCTGTCACAAAAGGTAGGAGTTCCTTCTTTCTTTTGCTATTTAGTGATCCATTGTGTAGCTAGATGTACCACAGTGATATCATGACTTATATTTAAGTGATTTATCCATTTTTAGTTTATTATGGCTGTATGGCATATGCTGTAAGTTGGATGTCTAGTTTTATTTTTTTGCACATACCAGTCCAGTTCTCCCAACACCATTTGTTGAAGTGGCTATTTTTACTCCATTGTATGCTCATGTCCCCTTTGTCAAATATTGATTGACCATAGAAGCATGGGTTTATTTCTGGCCTCTCTATTCTCTTCCATTGACCTATGTGTTTGTTCTTATGCCAGTACCAGACTGCTTTGATTACAGTGGCCCCTAGTATAGTTTGATATCAGATATTGTGATCCCTCCAAATTTGTTCCTTTCTCAAGATTGTTGTGGCAATTTGGGGTCTTTTTTTGTTCCATATAAATTTTTGAAGTATTAGGTCTAGATCTGTCAGGTATGCCATTAGTATTTTAATAGAAATTGCATTGAATTTATAGATTGCTATGGGTAGTATGGACATTTTAATGATGCTAATTCCCCCAATCCATGAATAGGATACATCTTTCCATTTATTTGTATCTTTCTCAATTTCTTTCCTCAGTGTCCTACAGTTTTCTGCATACAGGTCTTTTACCTCCTTGGTTAAATTTATTTTTAGGTACTTAATTTTTCTTGTTGTTACAGGAAATGGGATTTTTTTTCTTAGTTTCTCTCTTATAGTTCTTTGTTGGCGTACAAAAATGTCATAGTTTTCTGCATACTGACTTTGTACCCCACTACCTTGCCAAATTCACTTATTAGGTTAAATAGTTTTTTGGTGGAGCCTGTAGGGTTTCTTTGTACACTGTTATGTTGTTTGATAATGACAGTTTTACTTCCTCCTCTCTAATCTGTATGCCTTTTATTTCTTCTTGTATGATCACTGTGGACAAGATGTCCAATACTCTGTTGAATAAGAGAGGTAAGAGGCATACGTCTTCCCTTATTGTGGGGAAGATGGAGTCACTCAGGCTCCCTCACCCGGATGTTTGGATGACTGTTCGGGTGACTTGGCAGTGTTCATATAACCTTGAGTCAGGACCCAAATGTTGTAGAATGAAGCTCTGTCATATAACTGAAGATGAGTATTGGCCCCTTGCCGGTTTTGTGTGCACTTAGTTTATAAGGGAGTCGGGACTTCCTGTGGTGCGACACATGGCTTTTGGTGTGAGTGCATCACCACATCCGTGAATAAAGGCATGTCAGACATCCCTACTGCTCCATGAATTTTCTTCCAACTGCCCAAATCCCCTGTGTGAACCTGCTCAGCCTTGAACAGCTGCAAAACACTTGTCTTGTTCCTAACCTTAAGGAAAACACTTTTAGTTTTTGGCATTGAGTATAATGTTGGCAGTATGATTTTCATATATGGCCTTTATTATGTTGAAGTATGATCCCTCTATTTCCATTTTGCTGAGTGTTTTTTATCAAAAATGGGTGCTGAAATGCTTTTTCTGCATCTATTGATATGACTATGTGATTTTTGTCTTTCATTTGTTTATGTAATGTATGACATTTATTGATTTGCAAATATTGTGCCATCCTTGCATCACTGGAATAAAACCTACTTAATCATAGTGTATGATCTTTTTAATGCATTGTTGGATCCAGTTTGTAAGTACTTTGTTGAGGATTTTAGCATCTATGTTCATCAGAGATATTGGCCTGTAATTTTCTTTCTTTTTTGTGTCTTTACCTTGTTTGGGGATTAAGATGATACTGACCTCATAAAAAGAATTTGGGAGTCTTCCCTCTTCTTGAATTTTTTGGAATAGTAAGAGAAGGAGAAGTGTTATTTCTTCTCTGAATGATAAAATTTACCTGTGAAGCCATCTGGTCCAGGGCTTTTGTGTGTTGGTAGTTTGATTATTGCTTCAATTTCATTAGTTGTTATTGACCTCTTTAGGTTTTCTGCTTCATCTTGATTCAGTCTTAGAAAATTGTATATTTCAAGAAATTTATCCAATTCATCCAGGTTGTCCAATTTCTTGGCATATATTTGCTCATAGTAATTTCTTAAAATCTTTTGTATTTCTGTGGTGTCAGTTGTTACTTCTATTTCACTTCTGATTTTATTTATTTGAGTCCTCTCTCTCTTTTTTTTTTTTCCTTGATGAGTCTGGTTAATATTTTGCCAAAGCCAAAGAGGGGCAGAATAGGGGGTGGGAGGTGGGGATGGGTGGAGTGGAAAGGAGTGGTGGGGGAAAATGGAGACAACTATCTTTGAACAACAATAAAACAAAAGAAAACAAAACAAACAACAACAACAGCAACAAAAAAAAACAACAAAGAACCAGCTCCTGGATTCATTGATCCTTTAAATTCTGTTTAGTTTCTATCATTTAATTGTGCTCTGATCTTGATTATTTCCTTCCTTCTGCTTGCTCTAGCCTTTGTTGTTGTTTCTCTAGTTCTTTTAGATGTGGCATTAAGTTCTTTATTTGAGATTTTTCTATCTCCTTTAGGTAGACCTATAATGCTATGAACTTCCCTCTCAGGACTGCCTTCACTATGTCCAATAGGTTTTGGGTTGTTGTGTGTTAATTTTCATTTGTTTCCAGATACTTTTTGATTTCCTCCTTCATCTCATTTTTAATCCATTCATTATTTTAAAACATGTTATTCAGCCTCCATGTATTTGGATGTTTTTAAGTTTTTTTTTTTCTTGAGGTTGATCTCTAGTTTCCATGAAGATGCTTGATGTTATTTCAATTTTCTTGAATTTGTTAAGGCTTGTTTTGTGTCCTACCATGTGGTCTATCTTTAAGAATAATTCAGGTGCATTTGAGAAGAATGTTTATTTTGCTTCTTTGGGGTGAAATGTTCTATACATATCAATTAAGTCCATTTTATTTAGAGTGTCATTTAATTCTGCAATATTTTTATTGATTCTTTGTTTGAAACATCTATCCATTGTTGACAGTACGGTGTTAAAATCCCATACAATGACTGTATCACTGTCTATCTCTTACTTAGAGTCCTCCAATATTTTCTTTATATATTTAGGTGCACATATATGGGATGCATATATGTTTACAAAAGTTATATCTTTTTGTTGGATCACTCCCCTAAGTATCATGTCATGACCTTCTTTTTATGGACTTTGTTTTGAAGTCTATTTGATCTGACATAAGTATTGCTACCCCAACCTTTTTTTCATGTCCATTTGCATGGAATATTTTTTCCATCCCTTCATTTTCACCCAGTATGTATCTTTTGTTCTGTGGTGGGTCTCTTGTCGGCAGCATAGATGCAGGTCCTGTTTTCTTATCCATTCAGCTACCCTATGTCTTTTGATTGGAGCATTTAATTTATTTACATTTAAGGTTATTATTGATAGGGACTTATTTACTGCCCTTTTTTTTCCCTTTTGTACCTGTATTCCTCTCTCCCCCTCTCTTTCTTCTTCTTCTTACAGCAGTCCCTCTAGCATCTCTTGCAGTGTTGCCTTGGTGGAGATGCATGTACTCTTTTAGCCTTCTTTAACCTGGTTCTTTATTTCACCTTCCATTTTAAATGAGAACCTTGCTGGATAGAGTTATCTTGGTTGCAGGTCCTTACTTTTCATTACTTGGAATATTTCATGCCAATCCCTTCTGGTTTGTAGTGTTTCTGTTGAGAAATCATTTAATAGCCTGATCAGAACTCCCTTGTTTGTTACTAGGTATTTCTCCCTTGTTGCCTTTAAGATTCTCTCTTTGTCTTTAAATTTTGCCATTTTGAGTGTAATGTGTCTTGGAGTGGGCCTCTTTGGGTTCATCTTGATTGGGACTCTCTGTGCTTTCTGGATTTACATGACTTTTTCCCTCATCATGTTAGGAAAGTTTTCTATCAGTATTTTTTCAAACAGGTTTTCTATCCTTTGCTCCTTTTCTTCTCGTTCTGGTATCTCTATGATGCAAATATTTTTATGTTTCATCTTGTCCCAAATCTCCCTTAAACTATCCTCATTCTTTTTTAATCTTTTTCATTTTGTTGCTCTGACTGGGTGTTTTTCTATACCTTGTTATCTACCTCGCTGATCCTCTGCTTCATCTAGACTGCTTTTAATTCCTGCTAGGGCATTCTGCATTTCAGATATTGCATTCTCCATTTCCATCTGGTTCTTATTCAAGGTTTCTATGTTGTTTTTCATGTTGCTGTAGGTCCCACTAAGTTCTTGTATTTCTTGCTAAGTTCCTTGAGCATCTTTATAACCATTACCTTGAACTCTATGTCTGATAAATTACTTGCCTCAATTTCACTTATCTCCTTTTTTGGTGATTTCTCCTTTTCTTTTGTTTGTTTGTTTTTTTGTCTCTTCATTTTAGGTGTTTCTTTGTGTTTGTTTCTATGTATTAGATTGATTTGCTTTGACTCTCCATCTTGTGTCTCCCTGTGGGGCCCAGTGGTGCCAGACTCCTTGTTCTCCTGATCTGGACGCTCTAGCAATGTCCTCTGTATGGGTTATGTGGACTCTCCTGTAGTATTTAGGTCCTGGTTGCTATTGCCCCTTTGTTGGTAGGTACTCTCCTATGTCTGGCTAAGAGGCTCAACCTCCACCACATATTGTACACTGTTGTATTGGTACTAGCAGAACAAAGCAAAATAACAGTAAAACAAGCATCCCCCCACAACCACCACAGCAATATCAACAATGAGAGAGCAAAGAATGATAAAAGCAGAAAGAGAAATGGAATAGTAGAGAAAGGGGAAAAGGAAAAAAGATATGAGAGGACCAAAGAAAAGAAAACTGATCATGAGAGGAGACTGGGGAAGAGAACTACTACTCATAATGAATTGAAAGAGGAAAATGGAAGAAAGGAACATAGAACAAGTAACAAAAAAATTAAAGGAGAGAAGAAGGAAACCATGGAGTAATCAAAGATAAGAGTAGAATAGGAGATATGAAAGAAAAATTACAGCACCAAAAATAAAAGAAAAATAGATTAAGAAATAAATTAAAAGGCTATGAAAAAGAAAAAAATAGCTAAGATAATGAGAAAAGAACCAAGTCAATTTGCCTCAGCGCAGTTTAGATCTTTCCTTCTGGTTTCTCCCTTTGGATACCACTCTGATGTCCGAGTTTGGTGTAAGCCAATGTCAGCTACTGTCTGTGTCTGGTCGTCATCCACCTTTTAGATGGTATAGGGGATCCACAGTTTGTGGATGATTCCTCTGGGCTAGATTGCTTCCAGGGTGGGCCAAGCTGCTCTGCAAAGCTGGCTTTTATCAGCACTGGGGACAGGGGTGTGTCAGCAAATGTCCCAGGTCACTACAGAATCTGCCTCTGCCTGTCTCTTCCTGCTGGCCTACTCTCAACCTTAGGGTAGTCGCAAACCAGACTATTTCTGAGAGGGCTTCTGGCACAAACAAGGGGCTATGATTCCTGGATCTCCTATGGCAGGTGCCTTTCAGAATTCAGAGAAGATGGTGGGTTTGCTCCCTCTCTCCCAAGCCACTAATCTGAGTCTTTCCCGTATTATTTCCCTAGGCTCAGCAGGATGGGGCCCCTTATTCTCTTCCAGAGCCCAGATTTTGGGTCTGCCAGACGCTGGGAGGGCATTTCTCCTCAGTCAGACTCTGTTCAATTCATGGTTCCAGCAGCACCCAGGGCCAGGAAGGCAACAGCCCCCTCAGAGGCAAGTACCACACTCACCTGGACCTAGGCTCCCAGTGGCTTTAGGGTACACAGCCCAACCTGGTGGGTACAGAGGTAAGAGAGGCAAGTCCAGGTGCCAAGGCACAGATGCTCTGGCAGCTTCTTCCTGAGGAGGATATTGCAAATTCCCACAAAATGGGTCCTGCTCCAAATCTGCACAGCCAGAAGTGCTGGGCTAGGTGGTAGCTATGGCAGTGGTGGCGGCTCCACCAGGAGAACCTGGGCTGCCTGCCTCTGAGTGCTCTAGCAGGCAGACAGGCACTTGCATACACACACATGTACCCACCCACTCATCCTCACACCTGCTCATTCATATATGCTCTCACTGATGTCTCAAAATATCTTTTTCTGATGACAACTACATTAAACACACTGGCCTCTGGATACACACACACACATACACAAACACACATAAGTGTATAAACTGGCTGTTGGTTCATTTCTCTCTTTTGAATGTAATTTCACTAAAGATTTTTTAGGCTATTTAAACATAGCTTTTAGCACTCAGCATACAGGACCTCCATATAAATTCTTTTTATGGCAAGTATTTCATCTGTTCATACTACAAAGAAAAGGACTTTATAGATGAGGGAACAATAGTTTCCTTAAAGACATAAGGACTTACAAAAGGCCGAGGTACCAGTAAGTAGCAGAGATGACATACAATTCTACATCACTTTTTCCATAAACCATTCTGTGACCTCCTACAAGGAATCTAGCACCCAGACTAGTATCAAACACCAACATGTGGACAATGGCTGGACTTTTATACAAGAACTGCCCAGGCACCATAGCTGGGCAATCTTTCCTAAGTTAAACAGGTAGGTGGTTAACAGTTCTCTTTTCCTTTCTATGTTTCAGAATAGAACCCTGGACTCATTTTCAAGTTAAGGATGTGTTCTCTTGCTTTGTTTGGTCAGGCAGCACATTAAGAGCATGGATCCCAAAGACTAACATAATACCCAACACACAGTAGGTATTCAATAAAGACTGAATCATTCTAGTGTAGACCTAAATTCCAGTGTGTCTGTGTAAGGAGTCTTCCAGGAGTTCTCCTGAGAAGTGTCTGCCAAAATTTCCCTACTGATGCCACAGCAAAAATTCAAATGGGAAAAGGGAGCCACTTGCTTTCTTAGTGTGAAACTACAAGATGGACCCAAAGTGAGTCATGACACTCAGGATGAGAACCAGAGCCCATCTGGGGACTGGCTGTCATTTCCATGTGGTTTCTGGCTTTAATAAAACTAGGAGCTGCAGCTGGTCGCAGCTGGTGTGCCTTCTTTCAAAACACACACTTGGACTGAAGGCCAAGGGAGATGGCTGCATTACTGAGAGCCACAGTCACACACAGACTATCCTTCCCTGTGGTTCAGTTGGATCCTTCACCACACAAGAAGCAGCCAGTGCACTGGCCTGTCCCTGTCTGCCTTTCTCAGACTCTCTCATGAGCCAGGTACAAAGCCTGCCCACAGTGTGCTGCAGCTGAAACTAACTTTGCAGGGAGCAGATCCAGGACCCTCAAGGTTTCTACCTAAGTCCCCCCAGTGTGTACCCATAACTACCAGGCCCAAACAGAGGCTGTTCAACATGCAAGTGGTTAGCCATGGCACACCTGGGAAAAGTAGGTCAGAATATGCTTTCTACAATGAAAAGGACTTAAAAAATTAAAGCAACCAAAATATTTTAATTTACCATATGTATCAGTCAGGGTTCTCCAGAGAAACAGAATCAATAAGAGATATCTCTATCTGCACGCTCTCTCTCTCTCTCTCTCACTATCTATATATAGAGAATATGTATTTTAAGAAACTGGCTCACACACAATTCTGAGGGCTGGCAAGTCTGAAATTTACAGGGCAGGCTGGCAATTCAGATAAGAGTCAATATTGCCATGTTGAGTCTAAAAATCCAGCAGTTTTGGTACTCAGGCATGGTTTCTATGCTTCAGTGTGGAGGCAGAATTCCCTCCTACTCAGGGGATCTCAGCCTTTTCTCTTACTGCCTTCAACTGACTGAATGAAGCCCAACCACATTAGAGGGTAATTTGCTTTACCCAAAGTCAACTGATGGTAAATATCCATTACAATACATCTAAAAAATACTTTCACAGCAATATCTAGACTAGTCTTCAACCAAACAATTGGGCACTACACTCTAGTGCAGTTAACACATTAAGTTAACTCTCACACAGCATGGATGGAACTGGAAAGCATTATGCTAAGCGAAATACGCCAGGCAATGAAAGACAAATACCATATGATCTCACTTTTAACAGGAACCTAAACAATAAAACAAACAAACAAAATATAACCTAAGACACTGAAATAGAAAACAGGCTGACAGTGACCAGAGGGGAGAGGGGAGGGAATTTCAAAGGAAGGGTATACGGGAACAAGCATAAATGACACATGGACAAAAACTAGGGGGGCGGGGTGGAAATGGGAGGCAGGTGGGGAGGGATGAGTGGGTGGGCTGGAATGGGAGTAAAGGACACAAAACTGTACTTGAACAATGATTAAAATAAAATTTAAAAAAGTTAACTGTCACAACTTAATTCAACACATACAATTTAATGGACTTTAATCTTCTCTGGACTATGGAGACCCCTCCCACTTTTAAAATTTACTGAGAGTTTACATATCATAAATGTCACAATTTAAGTATACGAATCAATATTTTTAGTAAATTTATTAAGTTGTGTGACAATCATCATAATCCAGTATTAGAAGACTTTCATCACCCTATTAAGAATGCACATATATGGGGATCCTTTTGAAAATCTGATGATTCCAGTGAAAAGAAGCAGGTACGACTCAATAGGTTATGTCCAGCATCCAAATCTTACTACTGTAAATATTTTTAAAACATCTTCTACAAATGCCCATTTTTGGACAGAATTCAAGGGGTCATGTATTCCCACAAGCTTAGCTCTGTATTTGGGTTGAGGCCACAAACCTAATTTATGTTCAGTCCAGCTGTCCCATTCTCCCTCTTTGACCACTGCATGCATCTAGACATCGTGGAAACTCTCAGCTAGTAACCTGCACCCTTCTCCCAACACATCTGTCTGTCTCCAAACTTGTTTCCTGCACAATCACCCTCTATTCTCTGGCCAGAAGGAATCTTTAAAATACAAATCAGCTACCCTTGGAAACGTCTCAGGTTCCCCTCATCATATCGGGTATCAAATCCAGAGACCGGTCCTCACATTCTGAATAATACATACCAAGGCCTCTGTGACATGGCTCCTGTTTAACTTTTCTGGCTCTATCTCCGTGCACTCTGTCTGGTACGTCTCACTTTGAGAGATGTACCAAACTGCTCATCTGGCCCCACCTTTCATAAGGCTAACACTGTGGAAACACCTGATGTTCAGGTGGAGTTAAATAGTTTCCTCTGACTTATATATTGAGCATATTTCTATTACTGAACTTACCACATGTTATATTATAAATTCAAGCTTCAATCTCTCTCTCCTGTACTGCATTACTCCTTGCAAGCTGAGGCAGGGAACCAGTCTCCTGGCATTTACTAACCCAGGAAGCAGAGAGCCAGGTTAAATGCTTAATTACAGTAGCTATAGTCTTTCAATGTCTGATTGTCTATGGCCACGTAATTATCCTGAAATGTCCTTTGTGGTAAGAAGTGGATACCACTCTAGATATTATTCTATAGGATTAATTAGACAAGTTCAAAAAGACATATGTACAAAATGTCACAGCTGTTGCTTGGAATAGTGAAAGAATATAGTACAGGAACCTTATTCTTGTCATCTGAGAGGGAGACATCAGTGAGTGTCCAGTAATAGTGATCTGCTGAAATAAATCATGTTATAGATGATGTACAGAATATTGTGCTATTATTAAAATGTGGGAAGGTATGCCCTGGAAGGGTAAGTAAGCTGGCTAGAGTGTCATGCCGATATGCCCATGTTGTGGGTTTGATCCCTGGTCAGGACACATATAAGAACCAAATCAATGAGGGTATAAATAAGTGGAACAACAAATCAATGTTAATTTCTCTCTCTCTCCAAAAAAAATCAATAAATAAATATAAAATGTGGGAAGTTATTATTTGCTATTTATTGAAAGATGGCAAATCACAATCATGTTTATGTGGAGGTACATGCATTCAATATTTTATCTAAGCAGACATATACACACACACACACAAATACACATGCCCACACAGAGTTAAGAAAGCAAAAATTTAACAGTAGTTAGTACACCTATGAGTGGGTAGGTAGTAGAGTGATCTACAAGTACATTTTTAAATTTCTTTTCCCTTACCCCTATTTTCTAATTATTTACCACGACTATGAGACACCTGTGAAGAAAGAGCACAGTGGTTAGAGAAAATGCCATGTGTAAGCCAAGACTCCACTCCTTCCTAACACCATGACCCACGTAAATAGAATATCTTCCACCACCTATATCCTCAAGGGAACTGTATGTGTCTCAGAGCGCTGTGAGGTTATATGAACCAGCACAACCAACACGCTGGGCACACAGTCAGCCCTCAAGTAAATCTGTACAATTTCAACAGAAATAGATTTAGAGAAATAAATGTCAATTAACCAATATGCACACCCTATTGTTTGGGAGACATTGCCAGACATATGTTCAAGGCATTGCTCTCCACACCTGAAGTATAAGGCCGCCCAATGCAGTTGGGTGAAGGGGTGGAAGACAGGGTGGCCACTTGTCAAAACATCCACTTTCTTGCACATTCACACAACCCAGGAGCCGTCACTGTCCTCACTCCCTCCCAAGAGGATTTTGCTTCTCATTAATGTGTCTGGCAGCTGGCCATCCTGCAGGTCCCAGACGCACATTCAGCTTTGGACCACATGATGCTCATTCCTATCAGCTGGGGAGGGCAGCTGGGAGGGGAGGAAACTCTGAAGCAAGGAGGGAACCGAGCCTCCACTGCTAGTCTGAAAAAGAGAGAAACCAACTGGATACCTAAAGAAGCAAGGTTGTGCCCCTGCCCTGTGCTAGTAATGGAAGGGCAAGAAATGTGCTATGAGGGCCATCAGAGTATTCATTTTTCTTGCTGAATTATAGGAAACCATATTCATTTTCGCTAAAGATTCAAACATTCATTTTAATCATACAATCTACAATAGGTTTCCTACAATGATTATCTCTATTATAGACTCTGTATGTTTGCCATATTTTTCTCCATAGTATTTACTAAAATAAGCAATTAATAATATATCATTATTAGTGTACTTCTTTATCCCTATCTCCAATGGACCAGGGAAACTAGAAATAAAACAGCATGGGCCTACTGACACACATGCCCAGAAGGATGTTCCTCCTCCCTAAATGACCATATAATTTCAGGCACTAAAATTTTCATTATAACCTTTCCAATTGTTCCCTTGACACAATTAATCTATTTGTCCACTTTCTGCCAAAGTTAAAATATGGTTTCCTGTATTCTGGCGTGAAAACTAAATCCTCTAGTGGCCCTTTAAGCCATTCTAGTAGCCTGCATCAACAGTCATTGTCATCCTGTCTGCCTTTGTCCTGATGACATAAAGTTGGGTCAAGGGGAGAACTGAGGGAAAGGTAACAATGAAATTCAGAACATAAGACTTTTAAAATATTGTGACAGCCTTTCTAGCATAAGACTTATTCTAGAGCTCCATGCCCCACTACCTAAGAAATTCTGCATTTGAAGCCCAAGTTGTACATTGAAATCCAATAAATATTTAAGGAGTGCCTACTGTGTGCCAGGCACTGAGCTAGAAGGAGGCAATTTGACATCAGACAAGGCAGATAAGAATGCTGCCCTCATGGAACTTACATTCTAGTGGAACGTAAGACAAGCAACAAAGAAACAAATAAATGAATAATATCATTTCAGGGGGAGGTGGGTCGGTGCAAGTGCAAGGAAGGAAAGAAATACGGTGAGATGATGGAGCATGAGGTGGGGAGAGAGACAGTAAGGACAGACCTGAAGGTTAACAAGGAGCTGCCACATGAAGGCCTGGGGTACCAGTAAGTGCAAAGGCCCTGAGGTGGGAAAAGTGTTGTTATGTTCAACAAGCAGAGAGAAAGACAGTGTGGCGATAAATGCAATTAGACAGGTCAGAAATCAGAATGCATTTCAGATGTACCCAGAAGCATCAAATTCTCCACTGTCTCCAGAAATGAGGGAAAACACTACCCACAGTAATATCAGTAATGGCTGGTGAATTAGCTCTGTGCTAAACATCATGCAAAGACCTTCTTTAACTGTAATACGTATTTCCCTGTGACACTCCTGGGAGATAGGTATTATCATCTCCATTTTTCAGGTGAAGCAACTTAAATCTGGAGGGGTTAATAACTTAACATTTCTACATGGCTATTAAGTGGTGGTAGAGCTGGGATTAGAACACAGACTGTCTGAGTCCTAGGTCCTTCTGTCCCTACCTGGGTCTCATCCTAAATGATACCTTCTCCTTGGATACCTACAGAGTCTATTGTAGGTCCTGCAGCAATGGTGACATGGCTTCACCCACCCATAATCTGGGCAAAAATCAACCACTTTAGGCAAAAATACAAAGCCATTAGTAATGACTTTCTAGTAGCTTTACATGAGGTTGTGCTAGCCACCCACACACTCTTTCATTAAGCTATAATAAGCCTCAGATGAAAACTGTTGCCATAGGTGAAGCTTACTTTAACATATGGTTGATCCAACTGAAGAAAAACATGTTAAAATGCATTTTTTAAATCCCTATTTACTTGTACAATGGTTTTAAGAAAAACATTTGTTGTGTTTCTGGTCTGCTGATGCACTCCAAATGTTGGGGCATGGGAATATGTACATGTCCAAGGGTTACTTACTAAGCTGGTAACAAAGGCACTCAGCCCCATGCAATGTGTTTTTCAGTGTTGGATTTGATGCAATTTGCAAAAATATAAAGAGGCAAGTGATTTGTCAAGTTGGTTAAGGACAACGTGTTTCTAACTGAAAAGCTAGCTGGGGTATTTCAGCAGGAAAATGCAGCTACTCATATGAGCTCACTGCAAATGGCTTTTCCTCACTTTCAGAGAAGGGTACCCTTCTCACCAAACTCTCTGCTTAGGAAGGCAAAGCAGCCAGGGTGGGGAGGAGGCAACAAAGAAGTGATCACCCTGGGGCGGGGTAGGAGACGGGAGGGCTCAGAGCTTCCTTTGGGAGTCGACTGAAATTGGCTGGGCCCTAGATTATCAGGTCACCACTCTGTAGTTATATAGATGTCTAATCACTGGGTTGTACACCCGAAGCTAATATAACATTGCACATTAACTGTAATTGAAAAAATAAAAAATATACTAAAAAATAAAATAAAGTACAAGAAATTGGTTAGCAGAAAATGCTTGGTTTGTGTCAGGCAGTGTTCTAAAAAGGCTTTTCACACATCAATCATTTAACCCTCACCACAGCCCTCTGAAGTAGGCTTTACTTGACCTTCTTTTAGTGTTATGATACATTATTTCTTATTACATAATATTTAGTGGTTGTTCTCAGTTAACAAGGTCAGCAGAAACTTGTAATATTCTGCTAAATAACACACTATACTTACATATTTTATGTGCAGTTAACATTAAAATAATCCATTTCATTTATTCATATAATTTTGCAAATGGGAATAAAGACACACACACACACACACACACACTCCTTTACTTAAAGCAGGTAAGATTATCAGAAGTTAATATATTTATTGATAAGTGAAAGATTGACCTTTACCCTACTGACACCAAACGCAAGGTAGCTCTTCTTCAGGAAAGTGTGATAGAGTGCGGTGAGAGTGTGTCAGTGTGAGGCGCTTTGTTTGCCTGCCAGGTTAGCACACCAAGGCGCTGAGCACAGTCACACAGCTCCCCAGTGGCGGGTGCTCTTTGAGGATGTGGATATGTGTAGTAGGCACTCCAGCTTCCTCCGTTCTACTCCAAAGATGAAGTGTTTCTCCTGACAAGTCAAGTTCAAGGACACGTGTCAGCCATTTCCCAAATGCTGGACACACACCTGCTGTAATGAGGGCAACTGCTCAGTGTACAGTCACCCCCAGCCACCATAGCAGTTTTTACTTTTCTGCACACCCCACTTATGTTATTTTATTTAATATTGTTTAAGCTGATTAATTTTTATTTATTCTAAAAGGAAGCTTTGTATTTCCATAGAGAAAGCAATACATTTTGCTATAAATGAAAGCTAACCACTTTTTTAAAATAGCACATGAAATGTTCAAAACAGGCAAATCTGTAGTGGTCGGGAGTAGAGTAGTGGCGACGATGGCCAAAGGGCATAGGGCTTCCTTTTGAGGTAGTGAAATATCTGAAAATTAAAGGTGCTGTGGGAGACACACCTCTGTGAATACACTAAAAGCCACTGAATTACATTCTTTAAATGGATGAACTGTGCAGGATGTAAATTATCTCTCAGTGAGGCTGTCCAGTGAAGTCCTCTCTGGGAAAGCTGAGTTTGAGGACAGCCCTAAATGAAGTCAGAGGATGAGTCATGCAAAGCCCCAGGATGAAGAGCTAAGGCCAGAGGGTTTTATGTGTTCAGGACCAGGAAGAAGGGTGGCATGACCAGAGCAGGAAAACGAATGGGGACAGAGTCGGGGGTGGAGAGGATGAGGCCAGTAAGACAGGCACTTGGGGCCCGAAAGCCAGGTTGTAAGGTCTTGGGCTTTATTGTCGTGTGAAGGGAAGCCATGAAGAAGGTTCTGAGGAGGGAGGTGTATGATTTTAGAAGGCCCCCTGCCTCTGTGCGAATGGATTATAAGAAGCAAGGAGCCCAAGGAGGGCTCCTGCAGCAAGACAGGTGAAAGAGGGAGGAAGCTCGGCCTGTATTGGTAGCAAAGGAGGTGGTCAGAGACAAAAAACAGAGATGGATTTGAAGGTAGAGCTGATCAAAACTTGCTAATAGACTGATGGAGTGTATGAGAAAAAGAATCAAAGAAGATGTCCATATTTATGGCCTAAACAAGAGAATAGATAATAGATATAACAGCTTAGAAGACAGCCTAGCACTGAGAAATGACTAAAGACATATTAAACTCCATCACTTTACTAATTTCATTATAACCGTGATTATTATGACAGCTTTTAGCATCCCCACCACCACAGTCATTACGACTGTCACCATCATTACCATTACCACCATCACCACCATCAAGAGCAGAGGAGACTACATAAGGCAAAGGAACTTGCATCCAAAGTAAGAAACCTGTCCTTGGAGTGCACAAGGGAAACATTACCAGTCTGAGATATTACCCAAGATGTAGGGCCCAATCCATTTCTACCATGACTCTCTCCCCATCCCACTTCCCACACATATTTATATATGCTTCTTTTTGAGTTCATAGTCTCTTCAGGGACTCCTGTCTTCACTACCAGGCTTTTACCTGGCCCCATCTTCATCCAGCTCCTCTACAAAACATGCCTTCCCCTTCCCACATACCAAATGGCCTACTATATCCTCCAAAACTCCCGACATGTACATATGGAACATTCATGGCTCAACTGAGTATTTCAGTGTCTACAAAATGCAAGCAATGTGCTCCACACTAGCATTGACCTAAGCTGGTACATTCTATAAATGGAATCTTCAAGAAAAATATTAATTGCACTTGCAAATCTCTAACCCCTAAGTCACCTTATACCCAAAATACACCCAAGACTCTTGTTCCTCAATGCCACTTGGCTTTCTATAAGCTGACTGTTTGGATACCATCTCTCTAGGGCCAAATAAAAGAATCTCCTCTTTAGTACATAGCATGAAAGTTAATACACAGATGGAACAGTAAGTTTTAAAAAAGGTAAGCATGTATAACAAGGTTCCACATTCTTTGTATTTCAGCTGATGGTGACATAAACTATTAACCATTCCAGCAAACCCTGTCAGCTCTTGGAAACCCATGGTTTAGCATTTCTTTGCTGAACACTTCAATGTTATATAATGATTGATCTCAGAATCCCCGTATAAAATCATTGAACAGCAGGATCAAAGAGCTAGTCCACCCTTTCCTTCCAGACAAGAAAGGGCATGTTTACCTAGTGGTAGGGCAGATCAGGAGCAAATTTCTTTGAACTTTACTTTATAAACACTAATTTGTTCTTGCTAGTGCTCACGACGTGTTTGCAAAGTAGAAGACGTGCTGTGGGTGCTATTTTTTCCGTGTCTGGCCAGCCCATCTAGCTTTCTTTCCAGTGCTGCCTGGTCAGGGCACTGTGATAATTTTGCTAAAGGGAGAAAATCCCTTCATCCAGGACCAAATCCATGCCAATATTTTGGGGACCTATATGAGCATGGGGAGGAAAGAGAAATGATGACTTTTATCCAGTGAACAAAACTCCATATAATTAGGTTGGTGGTTTCTATGGTAACAAGGAACTGACTCTTTTATTTGAAATAAAAAATAGCAACACTCCAGCTGTCCTTGCTGTCCAGACGCTCCAAAGCAAATGAGAGATTTGATTTCACATTTGCTATGATTGCTGAGGACTTTAAGCCATGCATTTTACTTGTTGTCAGGTTTTGGCAAGACACTAAGTTCTATTCCTCTGAGAAAACAGGTGTGAAAAACAAAAGCAAAAAAAAAAAAAAAGCCAAAACAAAGGCATGCTCCCTCTCTGCAGTCAACATGCAATTTGTTTCCTTCTTCCTAATTATCATAGGAAACCATCAAACCTCTTCCTTGAAGAAAACTATTGGTGGTGGTTTAACTTGTAAAACCATTGCAGAGCTCCAAGATATATTTCTACATTTATAATAGCAGCATGCAGCATTACTGGGCAGTTGACTAGGTGCTGGGTATGGTGTCCACGGCTGTCTCTGCATCATCTCATAAAATGCTCACAGCAACTGTATGGGCTATACCTTATATGCTGACCATTGTACTGATAAGGAGGTTTAAGAGGTTAAATAACTTGCTGATGGTCAACAAGAGCTAAAAGTCCATCCCAGTTCTAACTGATGGCCAAGTGTTTGGTCTATTCTGTCTTCACTGTCGTTGTGTAACCTAGACCACAAATCTTCATTCACCAGGTGGAGATCATGTTCCAAATACCCTATAGAGGACTGTCAACAGTAAAGAAACCTCTTGTTCATCAGAAATGGTCACTTTTCTTCCCTCTCTCTATCCCATAAGTGCCAGGAAATCATAATTCCCTGTCAGGAGGCCCTGCAGCCCAACATGACAGACAGGAAGGTCAAGAGGTATCAACAATCACATCCTCAGAGGGTTAGGATTGCAATGGCAGCTTGGCCTGGATCCTAGAAGGAAGGGAGAACTATGTAATGGAGGCCAACCAGCTGGGAAGGCCTAGTGCAAAAGGTGAGAGCTAAGCTAAGTCTTGTAGGCCAAGTAGATGTCACTCAGGCTACAGGGGGGTAGAGAAAGGCTTAGGGACAGAGAAAATGACTGTACGGAAAATCCAAAGTAAGGAAGGGAACAGCACCCTTGGAAAGTCCTAGAGGGAGGGCATGGCTGGGGTTGGGTGGGAGGACCATATACCAATGAGGACCATGGCATAAAGAGACCTGCATGTGTCCTTGGGCTGAGGGCAGTTGGGGAATAAAGAGCAGGGAGAAAGTTACGTTCTGGCAGGGCATAGGCATTCCCTCATGATAGTCCAGGAATCTGAATGCATTTGAAATTACTCTTATGATGGGCTACTATCCATATCTTGGCCAATATTTATAATGGCCAAGATATGGGCTACTTCCATATCTTGGCCATTATAAATATTGCTGCTATGAATATAGGGGTGCTTATATTCTTTCAATTTAGTGTTTTGGGTTTCTTCAGATACATTCCCAATAGTAGAATCTCTGGGTTATAGGTAGTTCAATTTTTAATTTTTTAATTAAAAATTATGGAAAACAGCATTTCCATACTGTTTCCCACAGTGGCTGCACCAATCTGAATTTTTACCAAGAGTGCACAGGGTTCCCCTTTAATCACATCTTCACCAGCACTTGTTATTTGTTGGTATACTGATGATAGCCATTCTGACAGGTGTGAGGTGATATCTCATTGTGGTTTTAATTTGCATTTCTCTGATGATTAGTGATGCTGAGCATATTTTCATATGTCTATTGGCCATCTGTGTTCTCTTTGGAGACGTGTCTATTTGGGTCCTTTGCTCATTTTTTAATTGGACTGTTTGATTTTTTGGTATTGAGTTTTATAAGTTCTTTATAAATTTTGGATATTAACCCCTTATCAGATGTATTAGTGAATATGTTCTACCATTCAGTAGGTTGTCTTTTTATTTTGTTGATGATTTTGTTTGCTGTGCAAAAAGTTTTTAGTTTGATGTAGTCTCATTTGTTTATTTTTTGTTTCCCTTGCCTGAGAATCTATATCAGAAAAAGTATTGATATGAGCAATGCCCAAGATTTTACTGCCTATGTTTTCTTCTAGAATTTTTATGGTTTCAGGTCTAACATTTAAGTTTTTAATTCATTTTGAATGGATAAAATAACTATGGGACATTTACACAATGGAATACTACTCAGCTGTAAAAAAAGAAAAGAAGAAAATTTGCGACAGCATGGATGGACCAGGAGAACATTATGCTAAGTGAAATAAGCCAGTCAGAGAAAGACAAATATCATATATATTCACTCATATGTGGAATCTAATGAATGAACTGAACTAGCAAGCAAATAGACTCATAGATAGATAGCAGGATGACAGCTATGGGGAGGAGGAGTTAGGGGGTGAAAGAATCTAGCAAAAAGGAAAAAGGACTCATGGACATGGACAACAGTATGGTGATTGCAGGGGCAGGAGAGTAAAAGGGGGATAAACAGTAATGGAAAAAATACAATAAAAATTTTTAAATAAATTTGTATTAATTAAAAAAAAATTACTCTTGGTTGTACATAGCTCTGGGGACTGAATCACACAGACTGTGGAATTAGAAGTATTACCTTATTGTCTACTTAAATGACTGACTCCACCACGAAGCCACAAATTTCTTTAGAGCAAGAATTTTAGAAATCAATGGCATTCTTGTACACCAACAATGAATTATCAGAAAGAGAAACTAAGGGAAAAATCCCATTTAATATAGCAACAATAAAAATTAAATACCTAAAAATAAGTTTAACCTAGGACATAAAAGACCTGTACTTGGAAAACTATAGAACACTGAAGAAAGAAATTGAGGAAGATAAATAAATGGAAGCTATATTGAGTTCATGGATTGGAAGAATCAACATCATGATGTTATTTCAAAATGTCCATACTACCCAAAGCAATCTATACATTCAACACAATTCCTGTTGAAATACCAATGGCATACTTCACAGATCTAGAACAAATATTTTAAAAACTTACATGGAACCACAAAAGACTCTGAATAGCCTCAGTAATCCTGACAAAGAAGAACAAAGTAGGAAGGATCATAATACCTGATATTAAACTATATTAGAAGGCCACTGTAATCAAAACAGTCTGGTACCGGCATAAAAACAGACACATATATCAATAGAATAGAATAGAAAGCCCAGAAATAAACCCGTGTGTGTAAGATCAATTAATATTTTACAAAGGGGGCATCAGTAAAAACAGTCTCTTCAATAAATGGTGCTCGTGGAACTGGACTGGTACATGCAAAAAAAAAAAATGAAATTAGACCACCAACTTACACCATATACCAGAATAAATTCAAAATGGATAAAGACTTAAATATAAGTCATGATACCATAAAAGTCCTAGCAGAGAACATAGACAGTAAAATTTCCAACACCCCACACAGCAATATTTTTGTTGATATATCTCCTAGAGCAAGGGAAATAAAGAAAAAAATAAACAAATGGGACTACATCAAATTTAAAAGTTTCTGCACAGCTAAAGAAACCATCATCAAAATGAAAAGGGAACTGATTACATGGGAGAACACTTACCAAGGACGCACTGGACAAGGGTTTAATCTCAATTTATATAAAGAACTCATATGACTCAACACCAGGAAGACAAAAAACCCAATTTAAAAAAACGGGCAAAGGACCTGGATACTTCTCCAAAGAAAACATACAGAAGGTCCAGAGACTTATGAAAGGATGCTCAGCATCACTAGCCATTAGAGAGATGCAAATTAAAACCACAATGAGTTATCACCTCACACTTGTCAGAATGGCTATCTTCAGTAAATCAACAAACAATAAGTGCTGGCAAAAATGTGTAGAAAAGGGAACCCCAGTGCAGTGTTAGTGGGAATGCAAACTGGTGCAGCCAGTGTGGAAAACAATATGGAATTTCCTAAAACACTAAAAAATGGAGCTGCCTTTTGATCCAGCAATTCCATTGCTGGAAATATAACCTAAGAATCCCAAAACATCAATTCAAAAGAACTTATGCACCCGTATGTTCATAGCAGTGCTATTTACAATAGCTAAGTGTTAGAAACAACCCAATTGCCCATCAGTAGATGAGTGGATTAAAAAAAACTGGTAATTTACACAATGGAATACTATGCAGCAGAAATAAAGAAGGAACTCCTACCTTTTGTGTCAGCATGGACTGAACTGGAGACTATTATGCAAAATCAAAATAAGCCAATTGGTAAAAGACAAATACCATATGACCTCACTTATAACTGGAACTAATGAACAAAAAAAACTAATGAGAAAAATAGAACCAGAGACATGGAAGCATGGAACAGATTGATAGCTGTAGAAAGAAGGGGAAGGACTAGTCAAAGAACATGTATGAATGATGCACAGACATGGACAACAGAGAGGGGACTGATTGTGAGCTAGAGGGTTGAGCTGGGTGGAGGGAGGCAAAAGGGAAAAGAATTGGGACAACTATAATAGAATAAACAATAAAATAAAGAAAAAAATTTAAAAAAGAAAAAATAAATATCTCTACACTATAAAAAATTTTTTGGTCAGCTGTAACTGAATTTTTTTTAATTTTTAAAGAATTTTATCATAATCATCTTTATCCTATGTGTAGTAAAGAACCCAACATATAGCAAAAATTTAACAGATGCCATATGAACACAGTCACCAAACATTTACTCTTTGAACTATATAAATATTAATATTAACTACTATATTAATTTCCACATATCAGTCCTGACTATAAGCCAGCTGCTGTGCAAAGCACCCTATCTATAGGCATCATCTCTTGTAATCATCATACCTGCTGTACTTGGGAGTACCACATTAACCTCATTTTATAAATGTGGAAAGTGAGGCCTAGAGGGGCTGGTGACGCACCCAAATCCACAGAGCTAGTCAACTAGTCAAAGGCAGAGTCAGATTTGGAGCCACATTTGCATGATCTCAAAGTGTATCCTCTTCATCAACAGGCTGTAGTGTAAAAACCAATTTGATTAATGCAAGAATAGACATCATTAATTTAATCATACCCATACGGTAGGTACATAGTGAAATTATACCAACTGAAACAATTTATTTAAAATGTGTTGTGTGCAATGTACTAAGGTATCAAAGATCAGCATGGTGGGTTCTCTGCCCTCAGGAGCTGCCAGCCTGCTCATGACTGAGGAACTCCCACAACTTGACTTGGGATGTGGGGGAGGACTATGGCTTCTTTGGCAAGAATCAGTCTCATAAAAGAATAGAAAAATAATTCCATTGTAGTTATTTATAATGGTCCTTTGATACATTTTTCCAACTCAGGATCTTTTGTTCTTTTCAATTAACTTTGCATTAGCTTTGGGATTCCATGCCTTTCCCTCTCTCTACTCAAGCAGTCAGAGGTCATGCTGGCCTCACACCCTGACCCAAGGGGTATGTGACCCGGATATGGCGAATCAGAGCATTTAATCTATGCAGCCACAGATCAGGGGGAGATATACAACCCAATCAAAGCCAATCCCCAAGATTTTTCCTGGAGCTATCTGGAGAGCTGGGGTCTTGGAGGCAGAGAGGTTTGAGAAGAACTTTAATAATGCACTACCATCTGTCACACAAGGGTGGAGACAGTCTGACAGTGGAGCCAATGCAGAGGGAAGCAGAGTCAAGAGATGGAGAGACCCATGTCCTAATGATGTCGCTTGAGCTTTTGCACATACCTTTGTCTGAGTAGTTCCATAACCTCAACCAATCAATTCTCAGTTTTGCCCTTCAACCCTCTTAAGATTGGTCTCTGCCACTTAAAACCCAGAGTCTGGACAAAGACAGCTCTGCTCTAAGGAAGAAATGGAGAACGAATGAAGAATGAGTACATGTGGTAGACCAAGAGGAGCTGAAGAAAATATGGAGGGAGGGGTCATGCGCAGTTACTCCTAAGGATCCTTTCTACTTATTGCATTAAGGCACATTCTACAATATGGCATTAAAGCCCTCACCCAAATCCTCTGAGTAGAGCATTTACCTAATTACTGCCTTAGTACACTTTACATTCAGTCCCTTAGTGACCAAGAGGAGTTAATGCAGCTTCCAAAAAAGAACAGAACAGAAATTTATTCATTAAATAAATATTTATGGAGCACCTTCTATTCATCAAGCACTGAAGCTAACATTTGCTGAAAATGTATATATCATCTACTCCAAAGGAAACTTCAAATGCCTTTTAAGTTAAACTTCACTGATCCATAAGACAATTAAGAAGAAAAGATAACAAAGGCTTCCTTCCCTCTTCTTCCTGCCCTCTATGCACTATGATTTTTTTTTTTTTGGATAGCTAAGAGTAGCCAATATCTACTTTAAAGTAAATTAGACTCTACAGGGTATGGAAAAGAAGGAGAAAGGGAAACTCATTGGATTACTGAAAAATGTTTTCTGGAAAGAGCAACTATATCCCCAAGACAGAGTAAATAAGGAAACTGAACACCCATGTCTGAATGGAGAGGTGGGGTGGAGAGGGGTGTTATAAATAATATAGTTCATGTACTAGATCCAGAAGAACTAACCAGCCACTCCAAGGAGCAGCCCCCAGAAATCTGCATCTTTGTCAGAGTCACCAGGTGACTAACCTGCAAAGTAAAGGCTGAAGGCCAAGATGCCAGACCTGAGGGTCCAGAGAACCATTCTGCACCCTCACTTTTGGAGAGAGGCAGCAGAACTCTGAACTTGACAAAAGAGGCAATTCTAACAGTATTCAATGACTAAATGAGCATTAAGCATTATTTAAAGAGTTGGATAATGTCATTTAAAGGCAGCTTTTCTAAAAGATAGGTTCCACTGGTCACAAACCTCTTGACAGGTTTGTGCTACAGCCTACCCAAAAAATTCACAAGTCTCCAGAGGTGGCAGAAACAAAAGTGAACTTTAAGCTCCAACAATTTTCTTTCTTTCTCTTTTTTGGCAAATTTTACTTGCTTGTCATAACGGTTGCAAACAAAACAAAACACACCAACCTCTTGCTTCCTAAATGAAATTGTTGGGAGGCAAAAGAAATAACTGTGAGTCACATATATATGATCTTAAATTTTTCTACTAGCCACATTAAAAAAATAAAATCAAGTAAAATTAATGGGAATACTATATTTTATTTAAACAAATCCAAAATATCATTGCTACATGTGGCCAATATAAAATGTATCAGTGAGACAGTGTCCTTTTTTAAAAAAATCATACTAAGTCTCAAAATCCTGTGTGATTTTGAACTTAGAGCACATCTCACTTAGGATGAGCCACATTCCAAGTGTCCAACAGCCACATGTGGTGAGTCACTAACCCATGGCATAGGTCTACAGAACCGGGGAGGGGGGCAAAATTTCAAGTCAAGACCTAAATTTCCTAATGAGAATTCCATAATGAATGTAGTTGAGAAAAAAAGAGAATGAAGGCAATAAAACTATGCTACAATATCACTGAAGAACCACTGATGTTTACACAGATATTTTCAATATCACATTTTTGTAAAAGTTATTAAAACCATTATTATTAAAACCATTTCCATTACAAGGGGAAAAAGATTAGACTAACATCCATCTACCCCTTTTCCATGGATTACCAGAATCAAGGACTTCCATAAACTTAATCAGTCCTGGCTGGTGTGGCTCAGTGGATTGAGTGCTGGCCTGCAAACCAAAGGGTCGCTGGTTTGATTCCCAGACAGGGCACATGCCTGGGCTGCAGGCCAGGTCCCCTGTTGGGGGTGTGCAAGAGGTAACCACACATTAATGTTTACCTCCCTCTCTTTCTCCCTCTCTTCCCCTCTCTCTAAAAATAAATAAATAAAATATTTTAAAAAACAGATTTAAAAAATCATATGTTATATTTCAGGCTCTACTTGAATTTGATGTTATTATCTTCTGGGCAGAAATCAAGACAACATATTTTCTCTATGGAAAACCTCAGATTGCTGAACAGGTAAAACAGAATTAATGTCCATGGGATAGGGTGAAAAAAATTCAGTCCCTTTAGATACAGTGGATTAAGAGAAGAGAATCTGAGCCAGATAAACAGGAATTAAAAACCCACTCCTGCCTTTCCTAGCTGGGTATGACTTCAGGGAAATAATTTCATTTCTTGGTGCCTTGGTTTCTTCATTTCTAGAATGGGGATAATTACTGTACCTACTTCATGAGCTAATGATTTCATGAGTTAATGTGTATAAATGTTTCCCATGGTGCCTGGCACAAAGTAAAACATCAGTATAAGGTAAATGACATTGTCAACATTGTTATAACTTTATTAAAAGCACTCATATAGAATTTATTACCAGGGAAGGGACCAAGTGAGGCACTCACCTTGGGTGTAACATTTAAAAGGGCATCAAAAAAAAAAAAAGTCAGCAATGAAGAAAAATGCTTTAATGAATTATTTTTAAAAATCAAATTTAGCCCTGGCTGTTATGGCTCATTGGGATGGAGTATTGTCCTGCGGGCTGAAGGGTCGTAGGTTTGGGGCGTGTGTGGAGGGTGGCCATCGGTGGGCCTCCTTCACATCGATGTTCCTCAGTCTTCGTCTCTCCCTCTCTCCCTCTCCCCTCTTTCTCTCCTTCTCTCCAGAAGTAAAGGGGAAATGGCCCCAGGCGAGGATTCAAAAGAAAATAAAATTTAATGTAAAACTGCTGACACTGGACAAAATATCTACATTTTTTAAACAAACAAGATCATTATTAGTGATGTTTTTCTCCTTTACCTTAGGTTCCAGTGTGGCTCTGCAGGGCACTGTTAATGTCCAGTCTTTATTTAAAGTTAATTTAATCTATCCAAACTTTTGATATTTGGTTCGTGTGCCAGGAGGGCAGGGGTAACCCCAACCCTGGTCCTTGAACCCATGGGAAACTTGGCAGCTCTTGGTTACCCAGAGCCTCCTGTCACCATGAGGCATGACAAAGGAGACCAGAGTCCCAGGATAAGGGACAGGAGCCTGTGGAGTTGAACTGAAGGCCCAGCTGCAGGGAAACAATGAGTATTGTGTATTTCATATGATAAGGACAGTTCTGAAGGCACATCCATCCATTAACCTCCAGAAAGAGTGAGAGGCACCAGACAAAGATGTGAGTGAGCAGTTAACCCCTCCCTATCATTTTGAATTTTATTTTCTCTCCTTCTTCCCTAGAGGCTTCCTCACACAATAGGCCCCTCTGAAGCGACCTGACTCTTTTCGCCTTTCCTTAGTTAACAATGGCAGAGATCAGATGCTGTAGAGACTGAATCTCCTCCAGACACAGATGATTTAAATGGCAAATAAATACAGTATGTGGGAGTAATCAAAATCAGCAAGATGCAAGCCTCACTTCCAGCCCAGATTATTTTAAAGCATGAGCAGAATTGTCAATGAACTGTAAAAGAAAGAAGGGCAGAAAAAGCAAGAACAAAAACCCACCACCAGCCTGGCATGGTTGGGATGGAAAGATATTTTACATTCTTTCTAACCAGAGCTGAATGTTTGACCGACAGTGAGGCGGCAGCTTTACCTCCATGTCCCTCTTTGTGGTCTTAAATTTCAGCAACATAACCTTCCTACAATTATGATTCAGAGGTCAAGTGTTGTCAAAAAGCTGCTAAGTATATAACCTCATTGAGGAGAAAACACATTCTTTCCACAGCTTTTACAACGCATTTCAGAAAGCTCAGTTACATTTTCCCACCTGATGTTAGGAAAATGTTTTCTTTCTCCTAGTTCCATGTCTGATAAATGAAAAGAAAAGAAAAAAGAAAAAGGAAAAATCTATAAGCAAAAAAATCCATACAGCATCCCAGGATGTGCTTCTGCAATATGGCTGCCTTGTGCAGTTTTATGTCTAATTTGGTTGAGGGTCTTTTCATTCACAGACTCCTGGGAGGTGTGATCTTTGCTTCTATGTACAAACTGTCCTTGCCCTAGTTACTGATCTCTACTTTTTCTCACATGAGTTTAAATGTCACCATGAGAACTAACTCAGAAGAACAAGACCACAGGTTCAGAGGACTCTGGCTCAGAATCCAGAGCTCTTAATCCAAGTAGGTTACCAGCCAAAATCTGAGGCTCTCAATTGAACCAATACAAGCTCATACATGTCAAGATTTGATCATCTCAATCGTCTTTTCAAAATGTTCTTTCCAACTCCCTAAACATGAAGAAAAACAATTGGTTTCAATTGTTTAGATGATGAACACTTATGTATTGAAAGAAAATTCAAATTCCTTCTCCATGGGGCCATCATTACAGAATGACAGCACACTTTTATAATACTTTTCTATACAAAATGCCTTCATATCAGTTTAGTGTCCACAATGAGATATGTTTTAACATTCATTTAACTATTCACAATAACTCATCTCCGTAATACAGTACAAGACACACATTCCTAACTATAGAAGGAAATCTTTGGCAGAGAAATGAGATTTTACCCTGAATTACTGAGAATTGGCAGTACAACTAAGTAAGGCACCTAGATTATTTGCCTTTACTCATACATTCTGCACTGTCATCCATGCTTTTCAAAAGGTGTTTCGTATATATTTTTTGAGAAGTTAATAGATATTCCTTATAAAGGAAAAAATGTAGGAAGGGAGAAAAAGAGGGAGAAGAAAGAAGGTTGGTTCATTCTGTGGCCAAGTTTGAAAATATGCACTAGATCCCCTACTAGAAAATTTGTGACACATGTTACTATATTAAAAGCTCTAAATCTTGCAATAAAAAATAAAACAAACTGATAAATTCTGACCTCTTTGACTTTGAATAATATGAGATTTTCAAACAGTGGAAGCCTATTTTCAACCTTCACATTTATGCCATCTCTGTCACATCCAGATTAGACTTTCCCACAGAGACCATCTCTAGTAGACTCCCAAACATAGTTTGTTTGAAAGAAGAATACGTATAACAAACTCCTTTTTCCAATGTAATGATTACTTCTTTTAACATTGAGTTTCTGATTCTCTCTAAGCCTTAGTTTCCTCAACAGAAAAACAAGGATAATAAATTCCATGCTCTTAAGGGTGCTATAAAGATTAAAGGGGATAATCGAACCAAAACACTTGGTATAATAAAATGGCAGATATTCAGCACTCAGTAAAATTTAGCTATTACTATTACCATCATTATAAACTTCTACCCAAGTTCATCATAACAAAAAGTCATGTGCCAGGATGGCTGTACATGGTACTTGGAGGTGTCGCCATAAATTCATCCAGGCATAGGATTGGTCCTGTTTCCACATCTTACCGTCCCTCACTGCTCATTCGGCCCTCTCCTCTCCATCATGAATCACATCTCCTTTCCTATCCAATGTCACTTCCTGGGTACAAATCCTCCAGGGACCCTACTTCCTCTCTGGTTCTCAAAAGCCTTCAATAGGGACTTTGGAAAGAGAGATCAAGAAATAGCTCAGAGGTTGTGGGTTTGATCTCAGGTCAGGACACATACATGAACCAACCAATGAATGCATAAATAAATGGAACAACAAACTGATGTTTCTCTCTCTCTCTGTATCAATAAGGGGGGGGGGGGAAGCTCAGCACCATAAGAGACCAGGAAGATCCAGAATGGGCCTCTCCTAATCTTAAAGAGGAACAAATTGTGCTATATTACACATCAAAGGAAGCACTCCCCACTTTTGTTCAGTTGACATTTCCCTTTTACTGAAGCTTTTATTTGTGACTAAATAATTATCTGTTTAAAAATTATTCCTGGGCAGAGTTTCAATAATACAAGTCAATAAAGCTCTGATTTGACTAAAATTACCAAGTTTTAGAGGCACAAATTTCTTTCTTCTAAGGCAGTTGACAAATTAGTTCCTTTCGCCTAAAGCCAAGAGCAAAGGGCGCTTACTGACTTACGAGTCCACAAATGTTGTTCAACGGTCCATTCCATAGTTCTGTCATCTCAGGCACATTTTCTTTCAAATGCTAACACACATTTAGGGGTTATAGTTGGGATGAATACCCCTTTGCATGTTGTTATTTGGGCTGTTGATGATTACCAAAGGATTCAAAGGCATCCATTTCCACAATGCTGCACTAAAAAGCCATCCTAAAATGAACCAGTGAACGAAACCAAACGCATTTATAGACTATAGTGTCCTTTGTGCAAGCATGGAGCACTGTGCAAAAGCATTCTGACCAAGTTGGAGGCAAGAAGAACAGATATCAAAGCAATTTTTATACTAAACACACAAAAGTCAACAGACATGTGATGCTGCCAGACTTTCAAAACTGAAAAGTGATCTTACCAAACAAAACCAAAAGAAAATCTCAAAAGGTTGCAATTTGTAAAACAAGAATGCAATCAACTTCAATAAGCTCTGTGCACACATGTATGTGACCACAAAATGCTACATTGGACAAATGTTAGAGGTTTGTCTTGAAACCACAAAAGCAAAAACACAACAAATCAGGGGTGGGAGCAGAGTCCCAGAGAGCCCGCTGGTGTCAGTGATCTAGTCCAAAGGAGGGTGCAGCCATCTTTAAAAAGATACCTCAAGGGCTTGTTTGTATGAATAGAGAAAGAGCAGCATTGGTACTTTCTCTTTGGTGGAAAAACCACCTCATGTTTTGGCTTAAAAACTTATTACAACCTTATTAGATATGTTTAGAGTGTTAGTCCTGGGGTAAATGAACACATACTTTTTAAAAAAGCAGCATGTCTATCCTGTGTGCCACTAACAGTGCACGTGAGGACACCTAGCTGGCAGGCTGGAAACAGCAAGCTGCCTGGAGGGATGGGAGACTCAGACCTCGGAGACCTGGGGAATCTCGCACCTGGAAAAGGACTGATGCACAAGACTGACTTTCAGTGGTGAGCATGAATAGCCCTACCTATTGTTAAACCACTAAAATGTATGGCAAATAACCACTTCTCCAGCACATTCTTTGAGGTGGCCTCACTGGCACCAGGGAGTTAACTCTCAGCAAGTTAACTCTCAGCACAGAAAGGGCCCCCACAGATCCATTTCCACTGCCACAGCCAGAACTGATTGTGAATTCTGGGCATCTGTGACACTACATTTATTAAACATTTTTAATATCATTTCTGTTTACATGACCTTCCCATCTTATTCCAAGGGTGAAAAGAAGATAAACCCATCAACTAGGATCTTATAGGGGTAAATACTGCTTTACAAGAGCCCAGGAAAATGGGAGAAAAACCTACCCCTTCCAGAGCAGGGTAGAGGGCAAATGGAAGTTCACTGTTTAGCCTGCCCACTGTCCTGAAGCCAGAGGTGGTGAGGCCTGCAAATGTAGCTCCTGAGGGACAAAACTGTATCTGGTTCCCCAAGGAGCTGCCAGTGCCTGGCCCAGTGCACCTGCTGTTGTGTCAGTGGAATGGAATCATCAAGGCTGCTACCTGCCAGTCTTAAAGAAAGGCAAGAGATAGACTGAGTGGCAAGTTAAATGCTCATTAATTATTTTTATTAAGTGGGCTTTCTACTTTAAATTTTCCTCTGTGATGTGTTTATAAAACATTGTTCACTATTTCTGTCTGGCTGAACACACAGTGATACTCTACCAAGGGCATCATTGCTGTATCCACACTCCTCTCCACTGCTACCCTCCAACCAGGAATATCCGAAAATGCTCTGGCACTTTTTGGTGCTAAGTGTATTATTTACTGCATGAAAGACAAGGGTGTTATAAGAGTGGTTCAGTCCTATGCCAAAAGAACTGACCCTAAGATGCCTAGCTTCCATGTTGGGAAACACAGATTCACTTGTGAACTTCATTTCTCTAGAAAATAAATATTATAGTGGAATCTGTTTCTAGTTCCCTCACTCTCTGTTACCTGTGTCAGTACATATGGGCCCTTTGATCACAGTCAAGGTGCTGCCAGTCTCTAAGTTACAGTCCTCACAGACAGGCATTGGTAAGTCACCCTAATCACTTGTCCAGGAAATCCATGCCTGTGAGGGTGAGGCCAAGGGTGATGACCAAAACATTTAGTCACTAGCACCAGCCAGTCCACCAGAGGCTGGTGTAAATTGAGGGGCTAGATCCTTCTCTTGAGCCTTGGGTGTCAGCTCTGGGTGTGACCACCAGCTGGTGAAAGGCAAGATGTGGAATGTGCAGCCACATGACAGCCGTAGGCGAGGGCCTAGGGAAACAGCAGGCTCGGTGGCGACATCCATAAGGCCTTCGTATGGCATATGATGGTAACCAACTCACTGTCCTGCAGGAAAGCCACTCAGCTAAAGAGTGAGGTTGCTAAGTCATATGGAATCACTTAGAACTTTTGAGTCTAAACTGGTTTATCATCAGGGCCTAAAATGGGGTAAAAGGGTCTCTAACTTGGCTGGCAGAGGAATAAAAATTAAATGATGGTTACGATGATTTATTAGGAATTCCCAAACTGAACCCTTAGCATATATTGCCTTAATTGACTTTCCCACAAACCTTCTGAAGTAGGAAATATTTTCCCATTTACCAATGAGAAAATCAAGGCCCAGAAAGCAAAATATCTTTTCTGATGTCACACTATAAATAAGCATCAGCATTGAAATTAGAAACCAAATCTGTTCAAATCCACAGTGCAGGACCTTTTATTAAAAGTGAAAAGGTATAGGAGGAAAAAGCAGGAGAAGAAACTGAAGATGTATTCTGCAACACATTATATCTATTCAGAATATAGGTGTAAAATTTAAAAGGGTCCATGAAATAAAGACTTTCCCTACTATATTCACTCCAATGTATGTTCCATCCTCTTTATTTCAAGGCAGTTTCAGGTCCACTTTCCCCACCAAGCTCTCCCAGATCCACACACCCAGGCACATCTGTACCTTCTCAGAGTTCCTTGAAGACCCAACATCTGTCACAAAAACTGCCATTATTAAATGTCACCCACCCTTCAAATGCCACCCACTCCTCGGAGTGCCCCCTTAGGTCTCCCCTGCTCTGCCACTCTGCCTTGCAATGACCCTCCCAGCCTTTCCCAGCTGCAGCAGGACCCTGGACTTAACTCCCACTGGGACTGTGCATTTCTCACAACATCTCCACTCAACTACCTTCATAAGTCCCCTTTGGGGGGACTTATGTCTGTAGGTATAATCTACACTACTAAAATATAAATTTCATCATCAGCGTCAGCACCACCACTATTTGCCCTTGCTATTTGCCCTGTGTGCCAGGCACAGTGCCAAGTCCTTTAGGCCTGATGGCTTAATTCTTACCCCAATTCAATGAGGCAGAGTTTTTTTATTACTGCCTTTCATATACTTGCAAACTGGGGCTTCTAAATATTATGTAACTTGTCTAGTATTACATATGTGTTCTTTCTCTTTCTGCAGCCTCCAAAGTACATGTCCAACAAATAAAAAATTAAGCATATGGTAAATACTTAATGATACATCCTTTATTCATTCATTCATTAGTTCATTCATTTACTCTTGGGGTCCAACTACATGACAGACAATTCATAAACAAAGAATAAGCCCCACATGCGGCCCACAGAAGAATCACAGGCTCATAGGTGATGCCCTTTTCCACCTAAAGTGACCCTCCAGATACAGTGTGGGAAGCTCAGTGACAGTGTACTTTATGCTCAGATTCCCAAATGCTCAGGAGATAGGCATCAGAGGAGGACCCTGGTGACCCTCCAGATACAGTGTGGGAAGCTCAGTGATAGTGTACTTTATGCTCAGATTCCCAAATGCTCAGGAGATAGGCATCAGAGGAGGACCCTGGTGATCAGGAATATCTGCTCTGCCAGTCCTTGGCACTGGGGTCTCCAATGTGACTGCCCTTTGGTACCATCCTGCTGACTCAGCAGCATCACCTCCACCAGTCACAATCAACTCTGAGGTCTTGCCTAGCAGTGGCTTGAGGACTGGGCTCTCACTAGTCTCAGCACTTACCAGCAGAGTGTGGCAGGGAAACGAAGTCCCCTTCCCATACCCTCCCTTAGCCTTACAGGTGATTGTTCTGTCACTTACAACCAGCTCCAAATGAGTACACGGGTTTTATTTCCCAATAGACTTTAAATAATGACATCCTGCCATGAATTGAAAATCTGGCTGGCACTTCTGAGGACCTGTCAGCTTGAGCTACATCCCCTTTAAGCCATCAAGCCTATTTGGTACATAAAAATTTTTAAATACAGGCTCCAATATTTTCCTCATGCAAAAATTGACTGCAAAAAATGATCTGCAAATCCCTGTCTGGTTGTATCAGATATATACTGCAACAATTAAGCAGAGGACAGACCTCAGCAGCATTTCCTTCCCAGGTGTCCATCCATGGGAGGCAGTGAAGTTGGGCTCCCTGGTGCACCTCGGGGTGGTGAGTTGGGAATGAGTTTGGGTGGTCCCCTCTGTTCTATTTGATGTCTCTCTCATTTTTCTCCTGGCTCTCTTCTCAGTTGGCTCAGCAGACACAATTTTCTCATGACAATGGCAGAGTGGACAAGCAAGTGCCCTTTCTCAGGCCTCTACTCACATTGGCTTTGGTAACAGCCCCCTGGCTGAGGCAGCCCTGGGGCCGAGCCACAGTCATCAGGCATCAGAGAGCACCATAGACAGCGTGAATACAGGAGGAAGGAGGGGTTAGGGCCACAGATGGAACCCACGCTGCATTGGTCCTGCTCACTCAGAGAGAGCAATAATATTTCTGAACCCTGAGTCAGACTTGATTAGTATTTTATGCCCTTTCAAGTGAGCAACACATTCTGGGAAGGGTGGTCCTGATGCCAAAGGTGGACATTCTGAGACGTTGATGGTGTATTCCACATCATACATAAGTCACCTGGAGGAGTATTTATAAACTCTTCTAAAAACCACAGGGATGGTCAGCAACAAACACCAAAAACCAGAGCACCTCTGAACAAAGAAATGTTTCTGACAAAGCAGAATAGAATTAATTATTTAGTGCCTTTAACCACTTAAGTAATTGCACATATTTATTCAGCAATTACTATGTCTTTGGCTCTGTGCTAAAAAAAATTATTCCTCTTAATTTTTATAATAAACCCATGTGATATATATTATTATGCCAATTTTACAGATGTGGAAACTGAGGCCAGCAGTTAAACAACTGGGCCATGAATTCACAAATAGTAAAAGGAAGAGCCAGAACTTGAACTTGAACCCAGGTCTATGTAGTTCCACAGATCTCTTTTTTTTTTTTTACCACAACCCTATGTCATTCCTCTATTCTCATAAGCTTCAAAGGCCTTGCCATAGTTCCTTCTTTATATACAATACTCAGAGCTTCTGACTCTTACTCTTTCTGACTGAAAGACTATCCTGTCTGAAAATGACTACATTTTACTCAATGCCTGGCTAGCCTAATTTAGTGTTTCCTCTGTTTTTATATTAACTAAGACAGTTTCTAGGGAGAACATAAGACTCAAGATGCAAGGTCTGATTGGGTACTGCCAGTCTGTAAGTACTAAGTGTGCAGGAAGAAAACCAATACAGCTCCAAGGAGCAGAGTGGAAAGAAAAGCCCAGCACTTTGGAGGCAGGCATCCTCTGCTCATTTCTTTTAAAATGAGACTAGTCGATGATTTTATTCAAAATACTAGGGTTAATATAAATTGATACAAAAATACATACCAAAATTTTAAATTTATTCTTTTCTATTCTCTACATAACATATGTGTGTGCATAAAGATGAAATACTTGTCAGAAGTGGCTAAATGATGTTTCACATTGTTCTAGAACTTTCCAAATCACTTGTTGATTTTTAGGTTTGTGAATAAACTCTTCTGTTTGATGCACTTGTTACTAGTAAACAATGTCTGAACCACAGCTGACATGGGGAACCACATTAAGGTCTTTCCAGAACCCTCCCATTACATTAATAGTCATTAGGTCCCCTGGCCCCAGCCCTTTGTTGTAGCCAGAAGGAGATCAGGTGCTGTTGGTGCATCTTGGCCAATGAATGGGAGTCAGCTCTTCCCACATAACCTAGTTCTAGAGACACTGAACCTGGGCTCTGCTGACAACGGCACCACCACATACCCGGCTTCCTTCTCTTAGTCCCGCACAGTGCTGGGGTAGGTGCTGCAAGGTCCGCACCTCTTCGATCCACTCAGCTGCCCCCAGGACCCTGCTGCCCCACCCCAGAACCACTCCAGGCCTCCTTCACCACATCACTAGTTTGCTACCAAATTCAATCACCAGTGTTACCACAGTACAGCTCTTCAGGTACCTAATGGATAAACTTCATACCCAAGAAATACTTGTTTTTGCACTTTCTATGGATTCCTGTGAGGTTTAAATGAGCTAAAGTGTGAGAAGATGTCTTCTAGAACAAAGAGTGAATATTGCTTACAAATGCTCTAGGGCATCTTTTCAGCCACTGAATGCGTACTTGATAAAACAAAGGAAATCCAAAGGGCAGTCCTTCATTCTTCCCTTGATTTTTATTTACTAATGTCAGGAAGCAATCTGAAAAGCATGTAAAAGGAACCAAGAGGGCTGTTGGTCAGCACTGCTATGCTGGGCAGAGTTCATAGGGTTAACAGAATGGGGTAAAAAACTGCTTCTTTGACCAAGGCACCTTATAACCATCTAGATGGCAGCACTTCCAGCATGGGGGCTGTGCAATAAATCTCCACTGGATGTATGCAGTACTGAGGCTTCCATCCCAAAACAAATAGTACCTCTACAGTACATTATTAGCTTGTGCCTAACCAGGCCTTTGCAGTTCATGTGACTAAAGAGACAGATGATATAGAATAGTGCTAAAAGCATTGTGTTAGAAATTGAATCAATAGTGGGGACAGAGAGGGAGGGAGTGAGGGAGAGAGAGAGAATGGGAATAAGGAATTGCCTCACATGATTATGGAGACTGACAAGTCCCAAACCTGCAGAGTGAGCCACTGGGGAGGGAGACCCACGGAGATCCCATGTTCCAAGGTGAAGATCATCAGGCAGGCAAAGTTAATATTGCAGAGGCAGTTCAAAGGAGTCAGCTGGATAATTATCTCTTATTCAGGGAAGGTCAGTCTTTTTTTGTTTTATTCAGGCCTTCAACTGGTTAGATGAGACTCACCCACATTAAAGAAGGCAATCTGCTTTACCCAAGTCCACTGACTGAAATGTTAATCTCATCAAAAACCCTCACAGAAACGTCCAGAATAATGTTTGACCAACTCTGTGAGAACCCTGTGACCTAGCCCAGTTGACATAAAATCAACCATCATGAATGTGTTCCTAGAGTAGTTAACCAAATTTTAGACACAGTTTAACAGTCATTGATTCTGAAATGCCATAGAAGTTCCCAGGTTCCATGCATCAAGAAAAGTCCAGAAGTCTTGAAAATTCTGGAGATTATACAGAGATGAATTTTCTCGCATATGGAAAATGCCACTAAAAGGGGGTGGGAGCTGTGAGAAATAGAGGAAAACCACAGGGGGAAACTATTAACATATAATGAATCATCATCTCAGCTTAGCAGCTCCTGCTGCTTCCTCTGACAAAATAACATCTTGGCCGAGCAAGGTTACTCAGGAGAGGAGATTCCACTCATGAAAAGCAGTGCTGGAACCAGCACTTGTAACAGTACTATGCACACACACGTGTGTGTGTGTGTGTGTGTTATTATTTATGTAAGGACACATTTTCTCTCCTCTTTGCTGATTACTCCTCCTCTACAAATCCTCTGAACATTGCAAAGGCCCCTGCCCCACACCCATTCTCTCCTGAAGTGATCTCAATCACGGATATAAATACCATCAATATGCTGATGACTCCTGAATTTATTTTTCCCAGCCTAGCCCTTGCCTGCCACACAGTACTATCATATGGTACAGCTTAATATATCCACTAATGGAAAGTGTATCCCTCATACCATAAGTTTTTCTCTCTGTTAAATGATACTTGTCAGATGATTTGTAAACCAAAAATAACATTTCAATAATCACCCCACCTTTAATAACATACTTGGCCAGTTTGGATGCAACCAAGATGTACCCACAGTTACCTAAGAATGACTTAGTGTGGCTTTTCCTCTCCTGCCTCCACCCCATTCCATCTAAGTAGCACTGGCATCCAGGGCCCAGGGAGAGTGTATCAAAGAACACAAAA
Organism: Tonatia bakeri; assembly: GCA_004024845.1. NCBI lineage: Eukaryota > Metazoa > Chordata > Mammalia > Chiroptera > Phyllostomidae > Tonatia > Tonatia bakeri. The sequence continues at coordinate 93,098 of PVIA01003891.1, read as the reverse complement.
CCATGAGAACAGATTCACAGTAAGGCTTCTGACAGTGGCTGATGCTTCAGAGAAGAAAACTTCCCCTAAGAAGATCAGTTACCAGAAGTTCTATCTTTTTCATTTTTGAGAACTTTTTTAGGAAGAGGGGCAAGTCAGATTATTTAGTAAATTTTTATCAGGAAAAAAACAAAATGAGATTCATCTCCTTTTTTATAATTCCACACACTCACGATTTGCTAATGCATGTCACGGAAGAGGATACACATACACTAAGTGGCCAAGTTCAGAATCACTAATGCATCTCTCATGCCAACATTACTAGGGAACTGAGGAAGGTTAGTGCTAAAATCAGACTCGGCATTTTAACATCTGTTGATGGTAAACTGAGCCAGCTTCCCAACATACTGTAGGCTCAGCTCAGAGAATTTTAAACAAAGGACAAAAGCATAGCCCTGGTTCATCATCAATAACATCACCAACCCCATCTCACACAATAAAGATTTCCCACTCTCATGATAACTCTAGTTCAGTGCTTTTGATTTGATTTTGTCTGGAAGCTGGAGGAAATGGAGATCTTGAAAGCTATTTAATCTAATGCCTTTGTTTTACAGATGAGTAAGGTCAAGTCCAGAGGAGTACAGTGATTTGCTCAAGGTCACACACCAAGTCCCTTAATTTCAGTGTCTCCATCTCCCCAACTGGAAAAGACAAACATCTCCCCAGTGTTTGTTAAGGCACTAACAAACATATCTTCCTGATTGGGTTTTTGCGACTATTTAAATACTTTCTTTATAAAACAGACTCAGCTGAGTGCCTGACAGAAAGAAAAGCAGGTGTTTGACATTAATAATCCTCTCCAGGCTAATCCTTCCAGCAGGGTGCTAAGATAGTATTCAAACGTCCTTACCACTTCATACAACTGGTAAGAAACAAACAAACAAATAAACAAAAACAGAACAGAACAACAACAAACCCAAAAAGCATGCTCTAAAATTAACCCTTCTATATTTGAATTTCACAAATTAGACCCAATAACATGAAGAGGTGGCTAAGGGGGAGAGGGAAACACTCCTTCAAGAACAAACGGTCCTTCCTACAGGTAAAAGATGACCTCTTTTGAAGAGTAAGGGATATTTCTCCCTTTTATGAATCCAGCCTAATTAAAGGAACTTTTCTATTTTCACTTAGACAGAACATCTCCATAAAGGAAGCCTTGAGATGTGTCAGAGATCGCCCTCTGCTGTGAGTTTTCATTAGTGCACTAAGTGTTGGTCTTGGACACCCTGGGCCATGCAGTGGGCCACAGTCCATGAATCCTGAAGGACTTGTGGGAATGCAGGACACATTCTTCTTCAAATCTGACCCCACCAAAATGGAAAGGGCAACCTTACAAAGTTCTCTGCCAAATGAATTCTCAGGGGGAGCTTGAGATTGGGGGGTGAGAAGAGGATGCATCTCCAAAATGCTATACACACACATCTCTGATGACTTAACCTTGGTCCAGTTAAGGGCCCGCAAGAAGAAAAAAGGCTAGTTAACTTCTGATGCATCCCTAAGTTTCAGATGGATGACAAATTATTATTAATACAAAAGTTAAAGTGATGAGTATAAGTAATCAGGCAGGAAAAGTCAATCTCACACTCTCTGTCCACACTTAAATTCCTAAAGATCACTGTGCTGACTGGATATCTCAGGTTCCTCAAATGAGAGGAGGATTTCACAGTGACGTAAGGAAGAACAATCCACTGTTCACCGCTGACCAGTGATGCCTACTTTATACCTAGGGAGGTAACTGGAGCCTGGATGATTCTTTAGTGATGGGAAGAAGTCTCAAGATTCCAGCTTCAAATGGGTAGTTAGCGTACATCAGCAGCCTCATACTTTGGCAAATCATAAACACCTTCAGAATAGCTTGAGGTGGCTACAGAGAATGTAAGGACACAAAACTAGTTAGTATCAAAATGACTTCTTCAAAGAATGAATCACTTAAAATAAATATAAAAATCCAAGACAAACATCAGCTCTGTCCAGGGTGGCTCAGTTACTTGGGTGTCACCCTGCAAACCAAAGGGTCATGGGTTCGATTCCTGGTCATGGCACATGCTTCTGTTTTGGGCTCAATCCCCAGTCAGGGAGCCTATGAAATGAAACTAATTGATGTTTTTCTCTCACATTGATGTTTCTCTCTTCCCCCCACCTAGAATCAATAAGCATGTCCTCAGGTAAGGATTAAGTAAATAAATAAACATCAAAGATGAACCAGAAAAAATATTATTTAAATTATTGGACTTAATTTGATTAAAGTTTAATGTATTTTACAACCTTATTCTTTACATTTTGCTGTGATTGGATAAAAATGTTATCAGACAACAGCATTTGCTTACCCATTAGCTTTGGAGAAACTTTTTATAGTAAAAATAGATTGATAAAGCTATTTTAATATTTTAAAAAAGGAAAAAAAGACACCATCCATTACTGAGTGTTCACATTTATAAATTTTTGAGCAACTGCATGGATTGGAAGAATTAACATCATCAAAATGTCCATACTACCCAAAGCAATTTATAAATTTGATGCAATTCCTATTAAAGTACCAATGCCATATTTCACAGATATAGAACAAACATTTCAGAAATTTATAGGGAACCATAAATGACCCTGAAGAGGTGCAGCAATTTTGAGAAAGAAGAATAGTTGAAGGGATCACAATACCTGATATCAGACTGTATTACAAGGCCACCGTAATCAAAACAGCCTGGTACTAGCATAAGAACAGACACATAGTCCCAAAGGAACAGAACAGAGAGCCCAGAAATAAACCCAAGTCTCTATGGTTAATTAATATTTGACAAAGGGGGAAGAAACATAAAATAGAGAAAAAATAACCTCTTCAACAAATGGTGTTGGGAGAGCTGGACAGCTACATGCAAAAAAAAAAAATGAAATTCAATCACCAACTTATTCCATACACAAAAATAAATTCAAGGTGGATAAAAGACTTAAATATAAGTCGTGACACCGTAAAAGCCCTAGAGGCAAACATTGGCAGGAAAATCTCACCATTCCACACAGCAACACCTTCACGGATATGTCCCCTAAAGCAAGGGACATAAGGGAAAGAATAAACAAATGGGATCTTATCGATTAAAAAGCTTCTGCGTGGCCAGAAAAAACAGCATTAAGATGAAAAGAGAACCAACTATATGGGAAAACATATTTGCCAATGATACCTGACAAGGGTTTGATCTCCAAAATATATAAAGAACTCACACAACTCCACTCCAGGAAGACAAAAAACCCAATTAAAAAAATGGGCAAAGGATTTGAACAAATGTTTCTCCAAGGAGGACATACAGAGGGCCCAGAGACATATGAAAAATGCTCAGTATCACTAGCCATCAGAGAGATGCAAATTAAAACCACAATGAGATACCACTTCACACTGGTCAGAATGGCATCATAAACAAATCAACAAACAAGTGTTGGAAAGAACGTGAAGAAAAGGGAACCCTAGTGCACTGTTGGTGGAAATGCAGACTTTTGCAGCCACTGTGGAAAACAGTATGGAATTTCCTCAAAAAACTAAAAATGGACCTGCCTTTTGACCCAGCAATTCCACTGCTAGGATTATATCCTAAGAACCCTGAAACACCAATCCAAAAGAACCTATGCACCCCAATGTTCATAGTAGCACAATTTATAATAGCCAAGTGTTGTAAGTGCCCATCAATAAATGAGGGGATCAAAAAACCATGGTATATTACACAATGGAATACTATGCAGCAGAGAGAAAGAAGGAGCTCCTATCCTTTGCAACAGCATGGATGGTACTGAAGAGCATTATGCTAAGTGAAGTAAGCCAGGTGGTAAGGGACAAATACCATATAATCTTACCTTTAACTGGAACATAATCAATAAAAGAAAAAGCAAGCAAAATATAACCAGAGATATTGAAATTAAGAACAATCTGACAGTAACTAGAGGGGAGGTGGGAGGGGATAATGGGGGGAAGGGTTTTCAGGAACTACTATAAAGGACACATGGACAAAACCAAGGGGGAGGGTGGAAGCAAGGGCAGGAGGTGGGTTTGGCTGGTGTGGGGGGGAAGAGTAGGGTGTAATGCCGACAACTGTAATTGAACAACAATAAAATAATTTAAAAAAATATTTTTTTAGCATCTGGAATAGGCAGAGGGAAAGGTCTTGGGAGGAGGCAGGAGTGGCACTGTTCTTTCACTCTCCTAGCCTAGAGAAGAGAGGGCACACCCAGAATGAGGATTTCCTACAGGCTATCTGAATTTGGGCTGTAGTTGGACTTTAGAGATGCCCTGGAGGCTGAAAGCCAAATTAGATACATCCAGACATGTAATATGAAAAATAGAGACATTTATTGAAGAAGATACAAGAAATATTGTACATAGGACAATGATACCTAAGTCCCCTTCAAAACAGGCACCTTGGGACCTCACACAGTTCTCCTAATCACCATCACCTGTCCCCTTATATTTTCTTCAATCTCCTGGATGGTCTGAAATCTCTTCCCTTTCAAAGGTGATTTTAATTTTGGGAAAAGCCAGAAGTCACAGGGTGCCAAATCTAGGCTGTAGGGGGCCTGAGTCACCTGGGTGATTTGATGTTTCATCAAAAAACTCTGTGCAAGATATGATGTGTGAGTGGGTGCACTGTTGTGATGAAGCTGCCAATCACCAGTTGCCCATAGCTGTGGCCTTCCTTCTGAATCATCCAAATAGTTTCTGTGGAGGAATGTTCAGGCTTAATACAAAATTTGATGCAGATATGTTGGTCTGCTTGCTCAGTCATTTAGAATGTGACGGCCACACAATACACATGTTCACTTAGTGGCATGTACTGCCCCCACTGACTAGCACAGTGAAGTCGTCAGTGTTCACACATGCAAATTCCAGTGCACTCTCTTGGGTGCCAGGTTACATCAATGTCACACAAACTGTTCTCATTATGTGAACAACGGCTGGACTTTTTCTGGACAGACCTTATATTTTCTTGGAGAGGATGTTCAAAACTTTCACCATGTACTAAAAAGGGCCCATACACTCAAAAATGTAGTCACTGATTTAAAAGCACCAATTCCAAAACATGTTCTGCTGCAAATTGTAGTAGATTGAAATAGCCCCAATTTTCACCTCCCCCTACATCCACACTTTTGCTCATCATGGAGTATATGTCCCCACTCCTTGCCTTTCACTTGGCCACCTGAGTTGGTGTTGGCCATTGGCAAATGGGTGGAAATGATAATGGGCCAGTTTCAGACTTCAGAGGCCTTCTGTTTTTCAGCCAGCTCTTTTGTACCCTGCCCCTGAAACAAGTACAGCTTGCCTAGACTAGCAATAGGTCCCAGAAGGAGGATGAAAGACATGAACACCACTCCAGCAAACCCACAAACTCATGAATAAGAAAAATGCTTAGTGTTGCATGCCATTGAGAATTCTGAGGTTATTTGTTACACAAAACTACTGTGGTAGTAGCTAAGTGATAAAGGAACTACCGTATTTTCTGTACTATAAGACACCCCCCCACACACAATTTGGGAGGGAAATGTGGGTGCATCTTACGGTCAGAATGTAGCTTTACATTTACATTGGTGAAATATTATGTTACTTATGTTATTAAATATTTTACCACATTTTTTGCTTCAAAAATATTTTTTTCCTATTTTCCTCCTCTAAAACCTAGGTGTGTCTTATGGTCTGAAAAATACAGTAAATTTTGAAATTTTCCCAGAGTAGAAAAGAATAACCTGATGCCATTAGGACTAAGTGGAAAGGGGTGATATGAGGCATAGCACAGCTTCTTAATCTCATTCCCATATCTAAGCTCTTCACCCCTTTTCCTACCCTCTGCCTTTAAGATGATGCTAAGTCTTCACTGAAGCAAAGAAAAACAAATTAGCCAGGGACAAGATGGATCACTGTATTTTTCTATTTTGGCCACTTCAATGGATGTGTGTAATTTTCAGATATTTGTAGATTATCTTTTTAGGAACTCCAACTTTAATAAATCCACTTGCAGTGATCTTTTATAGATTTGCCTACTTTAGCGAGCACAGCATATACCAGTTTTAACTATGTTGTTAAAACAGTTAACCAGGACAAGCCTCTGGTTTACCACATATCTAGAGGCTACAGAAGTGCTCTCAGGGAACAGAGGACAGCATCATGGAACACAGGATGGAAAAATACATCTAAACTCTACAGCTTAATAACTTCTGACTTTCTGCAAGACACAACCTCTCTGACACTGTTTTCTTGTCTGTAAAATCTCTGACTTAGTTCAGAGCGTTACAGAGAGGTTTAATTAATATATACATTACTTGGCTATGGAAGGTACTTGAAAAATGCCTGGTTCTCCCATGTTGAAGCCTTAGTCCATCTGAATGTTAGAGTCACACCTGCATTCTCACCCTGGCTCTGTCACACAGCTATGCTGAGCAAGCCAGTTCTCCCTTTCAAGCTTTGCTTCCATCATCTGAAAATGGTGATCATGAAGAACAAAAGCAAGAAAATACTCCAAGGGGCAGGTATTATGAGAAAATATATGCAAAAGGGTTTTAAAAACTATAAAATGTCATGCAAATATAGGTTATTCTCACTCATAAACAAAAGCACAGTGGCACCTTCAGGGAGCAGTCTTGTTTAAATGGTACTTAAGAAGTAGAACATAACTAGTGGTATTTAATAATTAAGTATTTTTGAAGACTACTTATGAAAACCTGTATGAACTTAAATAAGATCCTTTTATTAAGAACTAGCCAATGAAAAACTTAAAATGTAATTTAAGAGTGTTCAAAGAGTGTGGAAAACCATGTAGTTCTATTAGCTCCAACATTATAATTAATGTTCCTTTCGGTCTGAGGAGATTAGGCACATTTAACCACATCCTGGAACTTAGAAGAATGGATGCAGGAGTCAATGTTTCCTCATTTTGTGGGTGACACAATGGGTGAACCATGTCATCCGGGGAAGCTGGCTGAGTAAAGCTCTGCTGCCTTGCTGAGGCCACCATGCGTGCACAGTCCTCAGAGGGGATGCCTCTTGACCACCTGGCTCTGGTAGACAGAGGTACTTTCTTTTCTGAGCCCCATGGGACTGAAATAATTGGACAGACAGTTCGTGGCAGGCTACCACCCCCAGGGCACAGCACAGACACACGACTGAAACATACCCCCAGCCTTCTGTGGAAAAGGATTATTTATCCTAGACCTCTGGCCTGGGGGGCAGGTTTCTGGTCTACCACACATCTAAGGCAACAGAAGCACTCTCAGGGAAGACTGAAGGAAAACACGTTTGCATTCTTCCCCCACCTCATTACAGCTTACCTGTACCTCCTGCTTCTAAAACCATTTTACAAAGCCAGCACTACCCTGGTACCCAAACCAGACAAGGACATCACAAAAAATAAACAAACAAACAAACAACTAAAACTAAAGGTCAATATCCCTGATGAACATGGATGCAAAAATACTCAGAAAATATTAGCAAACTGGAATCAACACTACATTAAAAGGATCATGTCCCATGATCAAGTGGGATTCATCCAGGGATGAAGGCTGGTTCACCAATCGACAAGTCAATTGGAATGAAGGACCACATAAAGAAAATGAAAGATAAATATCATCTCAATAGATGCAGAAAAACCATTTAACAAAATTCAACATCCTTTTATGACAAAAAATAAAAACTCTCAATAAAGTGGTTATAGGTAGAATGTGCCTCAACACATCAGAGGGTATTTATGTCAAGCCCACAACTAACATTATACTCAAAAGTGGAAAGTTAACAATTCTTCCTCTAAGATCAGGAACAAGATGAGGATACACATTCTCACCACTTCCATTGACCATAGTTTTGGAAGTTCTAGCCACAGAGAAAGTAGGCAGGGAAAGCAAATAAGAGGCTTACAAATTGGAAAGGAAGAAGTAAAACTGTCATTATTTGAAGAAAATTTTATATATATATAAAATCCTAAAAACTCCCCCCCCCCAAAAAAAACCTTTTAGAACTAATGAATTATGATTGTAAACTTGCAGGTACAAAATCAATATAAGAAAATTTGTTGTGTTTCTATACATTAACAACAAACTATCACGAAGAGAAATTAAGTAAACAATCCTATTTACATACTGTAAACTATAATACATTAAAGGAAATCGAAGACAGATAGATAATCTATGCTCATAAACTGGAAGAATTAATATATTAAAATGTCCACATTACCCAAATCAATCTATAGATTCAATGCAACCCTAATCAAAATTCTGACAGCATTTTTCACAGAAATATAACAAATTCTTTTTAAATATATTTTATTGATTATGCTGTTATAGTTGTCCCAGTTTTTCTCCCTTTGCCCTCCTCCACTCTAGTATCTGCCATTTCCTCCAGCAATCCCCCACTGTTAGTTCATGTCCATGGGTCATGCACATAGGTTCTTTAGCTACTCCATTCCTATACTGTCCTTAATGTCTCCCTATCTATTCTGTACCTACCATTTGCTCTTCTTAATCCCTGCACTTTTCCCCCCATTCTCCCTCTCCCCATCCCTACTGATAATCCTCCAAATGATCTCCATTTTATGATTGTTTCTGTTCTGCTTGTTTGCTTAGTTTGTCTTTAAGATTCAGTTGTTGATAATTGTGAAAGTGTTACTATTTTAATGTCTATAGTTTGATCTTCTTTTTCTTAAATAAGTCCCTTTAACATTTCATATAATAGTGGCTTGGTGATGATGAACACTTTTAGCTTTACCTTGTCTGGGAAGCACTTTACCTGCCCTTCCATTCTAAATGATAGCTTTGCTGGATAGAGTAATTTAGGTGGTAGGTCCTTGCTTTTCATCACTTGGAATACTTCTTGCCTATCCCTTCCAGCCTGCAAAGTTTCTTTTGAGAAAGCAGCTGAAAGTCTTATGGAAACTCCTTTGTAGATAACTCTCTGCTTTTCTCTTGCTGATTTTAAGATTCTCTCATTATCCTTAACCTTTGGCATTTTAATTATGATATATCCTGGTCCTCTTTGTAGGCATCTTGTTTGGGACTCTCTGTGCTTCCTGGACTTGTATGTCAACTTCCTTCATCAAATTAGGAAAATTTTCTTTCATCACTTTTTCAAATAAATTTTAAATTTCTTGCTCTTTCTCTTCTCCTTCCAGCACCCCTGATTCAAATGTTGGTACATTTGAAGTTTTCCCAGAGGCTCCTTACCCTATCCTCATTTTTCCTTGGGTGGGGGTGGATTCTTTTTTCTTCTTGCTGTCTTGATTGGTTGTTTTTTGCTTTCTTATGTTCCAAATCATTTATTTAATTCTTGGCTTTATCCACTCTACTGTTGATTCCCTGTAAATTTTTCTTTATTTCACTTAGTGTTACCTTCATTTCTGCCTGGGTCTTTTTTATGCTGTTGAAGCACCCAATGAGTTCCTTGAGTATCTTAATAACCAGTGTTTTGAACTCTGCATCTGATAGATTGCTTATCTCCATTTTGTTTAGTTCTTTTCCTGGAGTTTTGTTCTGTTCTTTCATTTGGGCCATGTTTCTTTGTCTCCTCATTTTGGCAGCCTCCCTGTGTTTATTCCTATGTATTAGGTAGAACTGCTTTGACTTTCTGTCTTAGTAGTGTGGCCTAATGTAGAAAAGAGCACTCATAAGCTGAATGGGGTAGATTCTTAGGTAATCACTAGGGTGGGGAAACCAGTATGAACTAGGTTGATGGAGTTTCACATATGGTGTCTGTGTTCTGTGGCTCTGTGTGGAGGAGGGCTCAGAAAGGGGACAATGCTGCTGCCTGGTCTTTGCAGTTTTTTATCCAGGAGGAAGTTGTCCCCCAGTACTTGCCCTAATGCCAGACACCTCAGTTTCTCCTCATATGCCACTGGAGCCCTTTCGACTGTTGCCCTCGTGCTGGAGCCCAAAGGAAGTGAGTCTGCATAAGCCCTAAGTCTGTTGCAACCCCTTTAAAAGGAGATGCATGAGAATCCCACAATTTCTTCTGCTGCCCCAACCCTCACTGGTTATTACAGCCAGAAGTTATGAGGACTCATCCTCCTAATACCGGAACCCTGGGCTAGGTGGTCTGGTGTGGGTTGGGATCCCTCAGTCCCAAGGTATCCCCTCCTGATATTTATCCCTCACACATGGGTGTGAGACTGCCCATTGTTCATCTCCATGTCTCCACACATTCTACCCATCTGGATGAATGTGACTTCTTTAATTCCTTGGTTGTTGGACTTCCACACGGCTTGATTTTCTGATGATTCTGAGTGCTAGTTCTTTTAAAGTTTAGTTGTAATTTTTGTTGTGGTTGTGCAAGGAGGTGAGCCATGTTTACTTATGCCTCCATCTTGACCAGAAGTCTAGAACAAACAATTCTAAATTTTGTGTGGAACCACAAGAGGTCCTTACTAACCAAAGCAATCTTGAGGGAAAAAATACAAAACTGGACATATTATGCTGCATGATTTCAAACTACATTAGAAGGCTATAGTAATCAAAACAGTGTCATCCTGGCATTAAAACAGACACATAGGTCAGTGGAACAGAATAGGAAGATGAGAAGTAAACCCACATATATGGTCAGTTAATTTATGACAAAGGAACCAATAACATAAGGAAAGGGCAGTCTCTTCAATAAATGGTGTTGGGAAAACTGGACAGACACAGCAAAAGAATGAAATTGGACCACTGTCTCACATCATACACAAAAAATAACTCAAAATGGGCTAAAGATTTGAATGTAAGACTTGAAACCATAAAATTCCTATGTGAAAACATAGATAGATGGTAAGCTCCTTGAAATTGGTCTTGGTTGTGATTTTTGGATCTGATTCCAAAAGCAAAGGTAACAAAAACAAATATAAACAAATGGGATTACATTGAACTAAAATGCTTCTGTATAGCAAAAGAAACCATCAAGAAATGAAAAGGCAACCCACTAAATAGAAGAAAATATTTGCAAATCATATATCCAATAAGTGGTTAATATCTAAGTAATATTAAAAATTTATAACTCAACAGCAAAATACATAATTATTAACAAATGGACAGAGAATCTGAGTAGACATTTTGCTGAAGAAGACATAGAGATAGTCAACAGGCACATGAAAACATGCTCAACATCCCTAATCTTTAGGGAAAAGCAAATAAAAACTACAATAACATATTACCTCATACCAGTTAGAACCACTGTTATCAAGAAAACAACCAAAAAAAGTGTTGATGAGGATGTGGAGAAAAGAGAACCCCTGAATACTATGGGGATTGTAAATTGGTGTAGCCACTATAGGACAGTACGGAGGTTCCTCAAAAAAATTAAAAATAGAACTAGCATATCACTCAGCAATTCCACTTCTGGGTAGTTGTCCGAAGAAAACCAAAACACCTATTAGAAAAGATATGCACAGATATGTTCACTGTAGCATTATTTAAAGTAGACAAGAAAACAATTCAAGTGTCCATCAACAGGTGCAAAAGTAAAGATGATGTAATATATGTATGTGGGCGTCTACATATTGGGCTGGCAAAAATGTCCATTTAGCTTTTTATGTATGTTGGCTCTCACAGTGCTTAGTTGCCTTTAACTTCATTCAAAACAATTTTGCTAGATTGTATTGTGACAGCTGTCATATCAGCATGCATTTAAAAAAACTTACAAAATTGGTGAATTTTTGTGCAGCCATTTTAATATTGAAGATGGAAGAATATATGCAACATTTTTGGTGTATTATGCTTTACTTTCTAAAAAAATGTAAAAACACAACTGAAGCACAAAAACAGATTTGTGCAGTGTATGGAGAAGGTGCTATGACTGATCAAATGTATCAAAAGTGGTTTGCAAAGTTTCTTGGCACTATTGACATTTTTGCCAAACAATTCTTAGCTGTGGGGCTGTCTTACGCACTAGCAGATGTTTAGCAGCACCCTGGCCTCTACCCACTGGAAGCCAATAGCAGGAGATAGCTGAAATACTCCAAATATCCAAATCAGTGAAGATATCAGTGAAAATGAAAAGTGTGCCTTATATATTACAGAAAAAACTAAACAGACTTTTTGGCCAACCCAATATTTAATGGAATAGTACTCAACCATAAAAAAGAATGAAATCTTGCCATCTGCAGCAGCATGGTAGGAACTTGAGGATTTTAATTGCTAAGTAAAATAAGTCATACAGAGAAAGACAAATACTGTGTGATTTCATTTACATGTAGATTCTAAAAACTCACAGGCACAGAGAACAGATTGGTGGGTTGATGGGCAGGTGAAAGGGGTCAAGAAGTACAAACTTTCAGTTATGAAATAAACAAGTCATAGGGATGTATAATGTACAGCATAGAGATTACAGCCAATAATATTTTATTCCACATTTGAAATAGGCTAAGAGAATGGATCTTGTAGGGTCTCATCACAAGAAAAAAAATTTTGTAACTTTGTGTGGTGATGGATGGTGACTGAATTTGTGATCATTCCATAGAATATACAAATATTGAATCATTGTGCTGTACAGCTGGAACTAATAAAACATTATATGCCAATTATCCCTCAATTAAAAAACAGAATGGGAAAAATGAGAACTGAAGTGAAGCTTTCATGTGGCTTGCAATCAAACCTGACTTTGGTTCACATACTGAAATATATTAAACATATGGGTCATCCTCTTGAAAAAATGTTCAACTTTATTATTTTTGCATAGCTCAAAGCTGATATCGCAGCCTGTCTAACTGGGCATTGACAGAGGTGGGATTCCAAAGCATCTTTACAGCATGGGCTCTGGGGTCCTTGTGCAGGAACTGGGCTCTGGGATGAATGTCACAATTAGTTCCATGTGTGAGAAACGGTGAACTATTATACATCTCTGCATCATTCAGCAAGATTTCCTGTTCTTTTCATTGTCACATAGTTTTAAATAGAACTTTTGTATCCCTGCTGTGCGACTCAGATTCCCAAGGATAAACCAAGGGGCTGGAAACAAAATATGCAGATCTGTTGGGTCTATCAGGACCCTGGAAATAAATGGTCTAAAATTAAAGGACTCATCTGAATATGGACATAGGAGACTTGAGGGAAAAAATTACACCTAACAAATATCTTTTCCTACTGGTAAGAATGGTCTGATTCAGTCAGGCTAAGAGATTAACCAAGAGAAAAAAAACGGAAAAAATCTGCCAGACATTTTCAGTAACTTGCCCATATTACAGGGATGTTAGGGGCCTTTGTTGTTAGCATGAAGTCAAGTTCAAGAGTAGAAATCAACTGCTGATCTTATAGCTAATAATAGTTTTCAGCTATTGCCAGCCACTGCGCTAAAAGCTTCATGTACACTATGCATCATTTAATCTCACAATAATCTCATGAAAGAAGTATTACAGGCCTCATCATGCTGAAGGAAAAATGGGAACTTAGCAAGTTTCAGCATTTGTGCACAAATTTAGGTTTATAAAGTGACAAGACTTGTACCCAGTGCTGTCTAAATTCAAAGCCTCCCCTAGAAACATAGGCAAAGATATTTAAAACATCAATCTTCTGATCTTCTAGAATCATATATCTTCAGAACAAAATCAATTTTTGTTAAAAGCAACCTTCAAAAGGAAAAAGGCTTCACATAGCCTCCTCACCCCATACCCCTTCTACCCTCCACCTGCCAATCTTAGAGATTAGGGCTTACTTTGAGAGAAAGTTAAGCAACCAAAATCTTAGTAAACTAACATGTTTACCAGCTTTGAATTACTCACTGTAAAAGAGAAATTTTATAGCAATTAAAACTAGTAAAATATTTTTGGATAACACTTTTAAATATTTTTTAAATGTTCACAGGATTTATAGACCTTTATTTGAAAAACACTGGATTAAAACCTGATTCCAGCCATGCCTATGCCACTGAATACATTTGCTTAGGAAGAGTCACTTTATTTCCCTGTAAATCAGTTTCTTGTCTGGATATACCTCCAAAAGTTTTCCCAGGTCTAAGATTCCTTAAGACATAGAAAGGTAGTTTACTCTGAGATCAGGTTTTTCTTTATCAAGAATTGATCAGTGGAGTCTGTGAAGAAAGGAAGTCTTGAATTTAGAAATTCCTCAAAATGCCCTTGAAAGATGGATACATACTGAAACATTTTTCATGAGCCAAATCATAGTCTAAAGGACTCAGAGGCTTTTGTTATTAATATGTAGCAACTAATGACTTCTCAACAGGAAGAACATATTAACAGGCAGATTCTGGTAAAGTGAGTTTTTAAAGTATGGGCAATAGCACCTTAGGTAATTGACCAATCTTCGTGGCTTCAAAGAGGCCAGGGCCTACTAGCAAGGCAAGCTGTCCAGTGCCTCACTCTGGAGACTGAGAGGACTGCTTTACAGCTCACCAATCTTGACTGCAAGCAAAAGACACTAAAGAACTGTCATCACCATGCCAGGCCTCACGATTCGATTATACACCACATGTTCACGGAACACTGAGGCTGTGGGTGGTAGCTCAACATACCCACACCCAACATGGTGCAGTCAGACTTAACTGTCTTTCCTGAAAATTGCACTTATAAAACTTGAACAAGAGAAGGGAATTGGAATTTATGGAACATAGGCTAGGTAAACTGAATAGGTCATCATATTTAACTTTTAAAAGTATAGTTGAATCAGACGCATGAAAGTCATTGGGAAAATTCTGCAAGGCCAGGCCAAGCTCTTCAACTGGGGTAAATCTCTTAAATTCCTGCATCATGATTCTTACTAACTGAATGCCAGGTCCTAAGTACCTTGTTTGAAAACATAAACCTCAAAGTACAACAAAAGATGGTAAGTCCAGCTCCACGACAGTCATTATTTCTTTTTACACAGTGAGTTCCTGTGGTAAAAGGATGTCGTCCCATCAGGATAAGGATGTTGCATAAAGGAAATCCCCCAGTTTTCAATTGTACATGCAGAGGCCTTGGAGAAGTTCCCCGGGTATCTGTGGTGACCCAGGGAAGCTATGAACATAAAAGTTGCCAGCAGATGTTTTAACTTAAGCAATGCATTTCTCAACATGGTTTTCAAACATTTTGGAAATGAGAAAGCACACAACGGACTTGACTGAGGTTCTTATTTCCTTTCTCAACTTTCTTCCTGAGCCTCTCCCAGTGGCCTGGCCAAATTCCAAAAGCAAACACTGTACTCATATATTCCAGTCTCCTTACTAGCTTTTGCCACAGTAACGTCTGATTCATTGTCATTGTCATGTCTTCATTTTGTTAAAATCTGCTCATCAAGAGAAACAGTGACCAGCCTATTTTTGCCCTCTGCTCATCCTAAAAACAGGCACTGGACTAGAGATTCAGTCCCTTATCTCCCCCAACCCCACAGTCCTGATTTTTATGACAAGGGACTCATTTTTATCTGCAAAACAGAAGGGAAATTGATGAACACCACTTTCAGGTGTCCCAAAAAGAAAAAAAAAGTGTTTGCTCCTGATACCTCTCAAAGAAGAAGAACTTGCAATTGGTCCTATCATGCTACCTGAGAGAAAACAAGCAACAGGAAAAGAAATCTGAGATCTCAGCTTCTAAAACAACATTGCACTTGAGTTTCTCTAGCTTATGAACAAGTGTCTTCTTCACCCCAAATATGCTATCCTTTGATGCTCAAGCTATGATAAGATTTACGTGAAAGGGAAAGGAAGACTCTCATCTACATGGATTTCAACAAAAAAGAACACTAAAATGTAAGCCCTCATTTCTAGCCGACCAATAGAACAGAGTGGAATATAGGAATGGGAGCTATTCTGAAGGTTTCCCATGGTTACAGCTGCTATGGAAATAATTTTCTTCTCTGGGGTTTTCAGATATCTGAGCCCAGCTTCAATCATGGTTTAAAGAAGGAGAACAAAGGGAGAACACGAACAGGAACTGCTTCTTTTATTCAAAGTTTTAAAAGGTTCCAAATTGGGATGGCTGGAGGATGGGTACAGGCACTAGTGGTAGTGATAACCTCAAAAGACTCCATCAGAGTCGCCTGGCATGGGGCGGGATCAATCCCTCATGGTCTGGAGAGAAACCCATGCTTTCTGGACCTAGACAGATACAGACTGACCTTTTATAGCACAAACTGAATCTTAGCACTCCCCTGTGTAAAATCATTCAATGGCTTCCCACTATTTTTAAGATAAAATCCTAAATCTGCAAGACAGTCTAGCCCAGATATTCCTCCACTTCATCTCTCTCACTCTTTGTCTTATTTTCTCTGTGCCAGCATCCCTGGTTTTGTCCATCAAATATGTTGCATGTCTTCCTGCCTCAGGGCCTTTGTATATGCTGTTGCCTCTGCCCAGGATACTCTTCTCCCCTGTCATCTGGTTATCTTGCAGATTCAATGACTAAACAACACCTTCTCTCATCTCCTCAGCTTGGTCAGTCGATCCTGTTCCTCTGTTAGAGCACTTTCTGATTTAAGAAAATTTATGACTTGATGTTTAATGCTTCATGAGCACAAAGAGGTAGAATAGAAGCTTCATGAGGGCAAAAAATGATATCTATGCTTTTCCCAGCTATACACAGGCCTTTGTTCAGTACCTTGCACATGGCTATCACAATTAAATTTAATGGAATGTTACAGGTAGAGTCTAACTCTGTGAGACATGGTATTTCTCAGCCCCAAATAATGCAGTCAGGGCAGTTCTACAGGTGTCTCATAGATATGGACCAGGAAGGTTATATATTAACTGTGTCTCAATAAAGCTACAAAGAATATGCACTGGAGTTACATCTTAGGCAGGGCTGAGGTTTTGAAGTCAGTACCCAAGTTCAGGTCAAGTAGAGCAGTAGTTCTCAACCAGGGGTGATTTGACCCCCGGAGAACATGTTGCAATGCCCAAAGATATTTTTGGTTGTCACAACCAGCATCCAGTGGGTAGAGATTGGGATGCTGCTACATACCTTACAATGCAGAAGACAGCCCTCCATAAAAGAAAATTATCCATTCCAAAATGTCAACGGTGCTGAGGTTGAAAAAACCTGGTGTAGAGGGAAATCAATCTTCTGAATGCATTTGAAAAAGGTGCCATCTTAGAGAAAAACAACCATCTCTCCTAGTCTATCCAAACCCGTTTTCCTCCAGTTTTGAAACAGACACTAGACTCCAGTTTTGAATAAAACAGTTGAGCACTAGAGAAAGTTACCAGCTTGCACCAAAGGGCCACGATGCATTAAGAGTGTGAATCTTTAGTCCCTCGCATCCCAATCACATGACAAGAAGCCCACACTACCAGAGGCATCAGAAGCTGAAACTAACCAGAAGCAGGAGGGTCATGTCCTCCCTCTCCTGCTCACACTGGGGTCGGCACCAAAGGTAGAATGGAAGGCAAACTGTCCGTACGCATCTAAATTATTTCCTTCTCTTTCACTCTGTATTTCCCACAAGGATGAGTTGGCCCAACAGAAATTCGCCTGCCACAATCTTTCCCATAATGTCAACTTCCTCTTCACTGGAATCCCTTGACTGACATCACCCAGTGCTTCCCACTTTCATGCAGCAGGTGGAATTCCTACTCTTGAAAATTCATTCCTTTGGACCCACCATTCTCACATAAAATGAGCCTATTAAACTGTAAATTCTTTTAGGAAATGTAAACCCTAGGTAACTTTTAAAAAGAGATGAAGCACTTTTCCTTTAAGTAGGGAGGGATTAATTTTAACTCAGGAAATGAACTGGTATAAAAAGGCACCAAAAGGTAAAGGACTTTGAAGAAGGTAAGATCTGAATTGCGTAGAGAGAGTCAAAAAAGAAGTAGAGGGCACTGACAAGAGTATTGCTAGCTGTGTGACACCAGGTAAGAGACCTAACCTCTCTGTGCCTGAGTTTCTTTACCTGTAAAATGGACAAAACAGTGCCGGCCCCTGAGGGTGTTAAGTGAAGACCAAATGCAATAATGGAAATTCAGCACTTAGGGCAGTAAGTAAGTAACCCATAATAAGTGTAGTAATTGTAAACTACTCCATGAACAATTTACAATTTTACCCAGGGAAGGACATGATCCAGTTGGAAGAAGGCTGTAAAACACAGAAAGGGAAGCCACTTGAGGAAGAATTCCTACACATTTCAAACACAGTCAACATTCAATAAATATTTTCTGAATGTTTAATTCATTTTTTTTTATTCCTTTGGCCCTAGTGCCTTGCTAACAGAACCCCAGTTTTATACTCAGGATGGCAATGAATCTACTTCAACTCCATTTTGTTACTTCCCATGCAGGTGGGGATGGTCAGGTGACTGTGTTCTGGCCAATGAGACATGCATAAAAGTCATGGGTAGATCTCCCATAAAAGGAAGATGATTGCATTGAAACACTACCTTTCCCTCTCCCCATCCCTGTCTTTCTGCCCTGAATATAGTGCCTGTGCAAGACGGGGGGTGGGGGGCAGAGTGGTAGCAAGAACAGCCATGTTGTTCTCAAGAGTACATGTTGAAGCGGGATGAGCTGAAAAAATAGAAGCATGGGTCTCAGATGACAGCCCTGAGCTAGCATATCACCTCTGAATTTCTAAACTCAGTATTCCTCATTAGATATTAAAAATAAAACTCCAGTTCATTTAAGTTATCTTTTGTTTTGGGAAAGAGGAGGTCTAGGCTACCTGGAGCCACTGGCAACTCTTCACCCACAGTGGCATCTAAACCCTCTCCTGTTCACGTTGTTCCCACAGCTTCAACTACCTACTTTCAACCACCTAAACATTAATGACTGCTAGTATCTTCATCTCAAGCCCCAACCATATTTTTAAACCTTAATCTAAAATAAGCCTGAGAACATATCCATCAGAATGTTCTGTAGGCTATTCGACCCCAGCTTATCTGAACTTAATTCTTCCTTTCCTCCCCAAATCTATTCTCTTCCTCTTCCTGATGACTTCTCTGTTTCGGGTATTCAGCATTACCCAGCCTCCCAATGCAGAAACCTTTCCTTTCTTTCAATCCCTCAATTTTACGTCAGTCGCTGAGTCTTGAGGATTCTAATTCTGAAGGGGCTCATGGACTCAAGCCCACACTGTCCTGCTCCAAGCTCTCAGAGGAGGCAAGGGGTCAGGGGAAAGAGCAGAACCTCAAAAGGCCTCTTAATGTTTTGCCTTCCCCCAAAAGCTCCAGCAGCATCATTTTTTAGAACTGACATGGGACCTCAGGCAGAACTTTCAATGAAGAGCAATACAACAGCCATGTTTCACAAAAATCAGGGCTAGCCTCTATGGTCACAGCACAGAAGGTAATTAAGACAATTATCCAGTCCATTGAGTCTGATATAGTTTTGTGTTCTGAATTCCTTAAATAATTGATGGTGGTTTTGAGGTGTGTACAAGTATTAGGAGAGGATTATGGGGACACCTGCTCACTCCCACCCCCCCAAAAGCATACACATAATTGATAAATTAACTCTGTAGTATGGAGGCATGGTTTTTTTCCTCCCTAATCCATACTCCTCTCTACCAGGATGAAATAAAAATTCAAAAGGCTTATCAAAGGTCCAACAGGGTCAGCCATCAAGAGAGCCACTAGCAAAGCAGTTTGTTTGGCAATGGAGAGGGGCTTTCCACAATGCGGGCAACATCGCTCCCACCGTCACCTTTCTGAAATACCAGCCAGTTTCTGGCACTACACTTGCATTTGGGAATAACATCAATTTGTCTTAGCTGATTTCCTCTGTGATAACTTCATGACTATTTATGGGAAGCTTCAAAGGCTAAGAAATGCTAAATAAACAAGGAGATAAGTTGCCGAAATATTAAACATCTGCCCTGGCTGACCTCACAAGACTTTGCTAGGGGAATTCTAGGTCCATGCAGATTATTACTGGGAACCAAATGCAGTGATAACATCTTCAAAAAATAAAATTTATCTTAGGCCAGGCTGAGGAAGCTCACAAACCAATACAAGTTTAATTTTAGAATGTCAGCTATTGAGAAGAAAAGAAAAGAGAGTATGATTATAAAATGAGAAAAAATAAAACTTAGGTTCCCTTTTCTTCAAAAACCATCTTGACCTTTTCCATTCTAGCCTGGGAACTCTGTAAGTTAAAAAAATCTAATTAATAACCACTGCTATTTCAGTTAAAGTAAAAGTAATATGCCTTTAAATTGGGGGGATGAACACATATCATTTTTCAAAGATAATCTTTTATAATATTCTAAATTGGATGTCTTACAGTTTTTCCTTTTTTTAAGTAGGAGATGATAAAATGACTTTTTCAAATATCTTTTTGTTTCCTTTTAATTTTAAGTAGCTAGGATAGGTGTGAACACCAAGCCAAGAAATAAAACTCACAACCTTTAAGAAACAAAATATGCAGGCCTCCTTTCACAGACTCTGTACCTACTATGGCAGAAAACAAAAATCAAATTGAACTAATTGTGCAGAGAAAGAATGGATAAAAAGAGGTTCTGTGTTTATTAGGCATCATTGTTAAAAAGCTTTTCCTGTACAATTAGGTGTTTTAGCTCTGAGAAGTAGCCATTACCAGATAATGTTAAAGACATTCATAAATTCAATAATAAGACTGAACAAATAGTTTTGAGCCAAAAGGCTTAACAACAGCCAACTGTTAAAATTTATTAAATACCAGTATTTGTCAGGTATGGTAATTAACATGTATGGAGCAATTTTCCTCCATAAACCTCATAGACTTCATCTTGGCAAATGCCATAACAATTTTTGAGGTACATATCATTGTTCTCATGTACAAGCAAAGCAATAAAGGTCAGCAAAGTTAGGCAGCTTGTTCCAGCTTTGAGACCAGGTGGACCTGAATTTGAATGCTGGTTCTGATGTTTATCAGCAGCATGAGCTGAGCAGTGAGACTCAGCCTGCCTCTCTGTGAAATGGAGACCTACCCTGGAAGGTTATTGTGAGGAGGGAAGGGACAGTGCATATTGAGCCCCTAGCACAGCAGCTGCCACAAAGTGGGGGCCAACAAACATTAGTCTCCTTCCCTTTCGTTTATATTTGGTTATTTGCATTTCTTACTCTGCCTCATGGGGAAATGTTGGGTATATAACTGATCAATTGTCTTCACCTATTGCCAACACAACTGAGGAAAACAATCTATGAGACCCTGCTTACTGTTGGATGTGTGCCCAAGCCACACAGCCCGCTGGTGTGAGTACACCTCTCCAACATATTCTTCGGAATGTCTCCCAAAGCATGATACACATATCACTGTGGGAGTCTTGAGTGTACAAAGGTTAGTAATGCTGTTTATCAATCTAGGTCTCCATCATTCAGCTTGGGGAAATGTTTTTTGATTTGTACACTTTCATCTGAACATGTAATATATCAATCAAAAGTTTGCAAGAAGAATTTCATTGCATGCATATCCCTTGGAAGAGTCTTCATTATACACTTTTGGATACTCATACCCCAAATCTAAACTCCATGCCTTAAGCACTGCCCCCAACCCTCATCTCAGCCCCAGCCCTATTCCTCCTCCAGCCTCCCCATTCCTTGAGTCTGTCCCTGTCACAGCCTGGCTCTTCCCACCACCCTCTGGTCACCCAGCTTCTACTCCTTCCCTCTCTTATCCCTAACCCTACTTGACCTTCCCTGGCCTTAGATCAGGATCATTGTGGATGGCCAGATGCCCAAGGTCCTAGCAGCCCCTTCCTGTTTCCCCACCTTGCTTATAATTAGGCACCTGGCCCTCCATCCTCAGGCCCACCCTTCCTCCCTGGCTCAGGAATTGCCACTCCCTGACCTTGGAGTTCAGCCCTTTCTCTCTGAAATCCTGTCCCTTCCTATTTTCACACTTGTCCTTTTCCCCCTTCTTATTGTGTAGTAGTTTCCTCTTTAAACTAAATTGATTTTGATGTTAAAAGCCCATGTTAAGAAAATATGAAGATAACAATTACTACTTTTGATACTCAGCTCTTACTGAGTGCTTATCATGTGTTACACTCTGCTCTTAGCACTTTGCAGGTTTTAACTTTCATGCACTGGTCCCTCTAGCAACACTGTAAGGGAAGTACTCATCCCATCCCCACTTCGTAGGTGAGGAAACTGATGCTGAGGCCTATTGAAGGTACATAAGTGGCCCAAAGACATACAGCTGTCAAGTGGCAGAGCTGAGATAGGAGTCCAGGCCAGGCCTTTAAAGCAGAGCCACTACCAAAAATTTCCTCTCAGCCAGAAGAAAGGTGCCCACATATGGCATCAGTCACAGAGAGGCACATCAAATGCTGGCTATGGGAAGTTCTGTTCTAAGCAGTACTGCCTAGGAGATGGAGAGGGAACTACCTGGCCTGGGCCCTTTCCAAGGTCATGATACACAGCACTTCCCTAAGGTGTTCACGGCAGGGCCTGGTGATGTCCTGGTTTTGCCTTCTCCCTCTTCAAACACTGGTGTGCAGGGGTGGGGGGGCGGTGGGGGGGGGTGGAGGGACAGCATTCATTCCTCATGCAGTGAGGGGAAGCAGGAGGAAGGCCAAGGGCACACTTGTGCATGTGCATATGACTGCCAGCAAACAGAGGGACAGCAGAAACACCAAGCTCTGACTCACCTCTGGAAATCTCCTTTTGAAGCCATCCTAAGGGAACTGGAGAAAAAAATGCTTCACAAAATACTTCAGTGGGATCATGTCTCTGAATAGCAAAATGCTTCTCTGTGAGAAACAATATTTGATTTAAAAATAAAGACTAAATAGTAAGGTTGAGAAAATCTGAACTCATCTCAAACCATCAATTCTACTGTATTCATAGACTTCTAACGAAAACAAAAACACCTGAGGCAGAACCTCCTGCCCTGTCATCTCCTCTCTCCTCCTTCCAGAGCAAGTGCTGGCCGTTTTCATCTTCTGTGTGCCTTACACTCCTTCTGGGACCCCTTCCCAGAGTAAGATGAGTAAGTAAATGCAGCAGAAGGAAACCAGTAACATTAAAAGACAGTTATTAAATATTTTTAAATTTCATGTAGCAATTTATGTCTTTATATGTTAGTATATATGATGTATATATACTACATAACTTACTATGTAGTATATATTATATAGTGTATGAGTTATATAGGTTCTCCAGGAATAAATATAAGCTGTGAGTACTATAAATTTTATATTTAAGTTACAACACATAACATATATGTATAATATATGTATACATACTATACACATACATGATATGTATGATAATAATATATTTGCAAACATACACTATACATAATTTTAGTAGCAAGTCTGATAAGTACCATAATTTCTAAGCAGTAATGTCTAAGTTAACAATACTTTAAGATGATGTGTATGACTTTTATGTACTATGAAAACATCTGGAATTTTTATTGGTGACAAAGCCACAGGTATTGTTAAGTAATTACTGTGGTGTGTCTCCTTCATTCATAATTGAGGGAAATGATAAATTTCAAGTAGGGGTTAGTAGAAACAAGAATACAATTTTTCTCATCCAGTTCAGGGTACTCTGAATTTCATCCATGGCCACCAGATGAAGGAGTACTATTCCCAAAGGATGTCAGACATGGGTCAGGACTGGTGGGAAGCAAGCAGCATCAGGCAGGCTCTCTCTGGTTTGTGCAGTCATCCATCATCACAAGCCAACCTGATCAACCTTTGCCCACGAGACTGACTTTTCACAAAAAGGTACTTCCTTTTGGCCACAGGTTTAGGGAGGGGCTCCAATGTCCACATACCTGCAAGAGCCACAGCCCTCCAAGTCTCTGTCCTCCCATTCTGGATACTCCTGTCCCTTTACTTCCTGCTTCCTTTTTAACAACCTTCCAAGTCATTTGTACCTACAGGCTGCTGCCAATTGCTCAGTCTTAATTCTCCCATTTTAAATTATAAGTGACTAAGAATGTATTGAAGGAAAAAGAAAAACTTGTAAAACCTTTTAAAATGGAAGTAGCCCCTCAAAGAAAGGTTTAATTAAGAGAGGCTTAAGATATCTGAGCTATTCTGAGAGAGTAGCGGGTCCAAAGAACACTGGCACAAACCCTAGATCTGGGTTCTGGGCCCTGTTCAACCATACTCCAGTAAGTCAACTTCCTTTGTATGTCCCTCATTCCCTCATGTATAATATAAGGATGACAATTCTTTAAAAGAAAAAAATCAAGAATTGTCCATGTGCCAGACACTATGCCAAGTGCTTTTCCTTCATAATCTCACTTTTTTACTTACTGCTAAACATGTTAAAGAGATACTGACATTCCCATTTTACAGATGAAAAAACTGAGGCACAGGGAGGCAAGGTGACATGTCCATCTTTCCAGAGCTAGTTGATGAACATACAGAATCCAACCTAAGCCTATTCTCAACCCTATCATGTGGCATCAGCCCTGCTGGAACTTCACAGGAATGTTGGGCACTGATTAATTTCCTCCCATTTCCATTTGATAAAATTAGGTAGAAGAAAGTGCTGTCAGTGACTCTGAAACAGACTGCATTTTTTAAAATAAATTTTATTGATTACGCTATTACAGTTGTCCCATTTTTTTCTCCCCTTTATTCCCTTCAACCCTGTACCCACCCTCCCACCACCATTCACCCACCTTCGTTCATGTCCGTGTATCACACATATAAGTTCTTTGTCTTCTCCATTTCCCATACTATTCTTAATCTCCCCGGTCTATTTTGTACCTACCATTTATGCTCTTATTCCCTGTACCTTTTCCCCCATTCTCCACACTCCTCCTCCCCATTGATAGCCCTCCATGTGATCTCTATTTCTGTGATTCTGTTCCTGTTCTAGTTGTTTGCTTAGGAAAGTACTGCATATCATGACCCTCTAGTTGTTTGTTTTTGTTTTTTTAGGTTCAGTTGTTGACAGTTGAAAGTTTGTTGTTCATATTTTTTATTTTCTTTTTCTTAGGTAAGTCCCTTTCACATTTCATATGATAAGGGCTGGGTGATGATGAACTCCTTTAACTTGACCTTATCTGGGAAGCACTTTATCTGCCCTTCCATTCTAAATGATAGCTTTGCTGGATAGAGTAATCTTGGATGTAGGTCCTTGCTTTGCATGATTTTGAATACTCCTTTCCAGCCCCTTCTTGCCTGTAAGGTTTCTTTTGAGAAATCAGCTGACAGTCTTACAGGGACGCCTTTGGAGGTAACTGTCTCCTTGTCTCTTGCTGCTTTTAAGATTCTCTCCTTCTCTTTAATCTTGAATAATGTAATTATGATGTGCCTTGGTGTGTACTTCCTTGGGTACAACTTCTTTGGGACTCTCTGAGCTTCTGGACTTCCTGGAAGTCTATTTCTTTTGCCAGATTGGGGAAGTTCTCCTTCATTACATTTTCAAATAAGTTTTCCATTTCTTGCTCTTCCTCTTCTCCTTCTGGCATCCTTATGATTCCAATGTTGGAACATTTAAAGTTGTCCCAGAGGTTCCTAAGCCTCTCCTCATTTTTATGAATTCGTGTTTATTCATTCTGTTCTGATTGAATGTTTATTTCTTCCTTCTGGTCCAAACCATTGACTTGAGTCCCCATTTCCTTCCCATCAGTGTTGGTTCCATGTACATTTTTCTTTATTTCACTTCCATAGCCTTCATTTTTGCCTCTATTTTGCAATCATACTCAACCAGTTCTGTGAGCATCCTGATTACCGGTATTTTGAACTGTGCATCTGATAGGTTGGCTATCTCTTTGTCACTTAGTTGTATTTTTCCTGGGGCTTTGATCTATTCTTTCATTTGGGCCATATTTCTTTGTCTCTGCATGCCTGTTATGTAGTAAGGGGTGGAGGCTTAGTTATTTGCCAGGGCAGGGCAACCCATGTTGCTGTGTTGTGGTGCTATATGTGGGGGAGAGATCCGAGAGGGAACTATGCTGCTTGCTCAGCTCTCAGATGGCTTTCAGTCACTTCCCTCACAACCCTCAAGCAAATCGAGCCCTTCTGGTGCTGATTACCGAGTTGATGGGTTTGTGTATATTCTAGGACCCTGTGGGTCTCTCCAGCCAACTCTCCTATAAGGCTAGGAGTTTCTCCCAGGATCTTAACCCCCACAGGTTTTTCTCAGTTCGAGATTTTGAGGTTTTATTTCCTCATACTAGAAACCTGGGTTTCTCGGTTTGTCTCGTTCCCTAGTTGTTCCTCCCAACTCAAATGTGGGACCACCAGCTCCACTAGCTTCTGCTTTGCCATGAGGCCTCTCCACCTTGACTGCCCATCTACACCCCTCCTACCAGTTCTATGAATGTTTCTTCTTTAACTCCTTGGTTGTCGGGCTTCCATACAGTTCGATTTTCTGGAAGTCTGGTTATTCTTTGTTTTTAAATTTGTTGTTGTCCTTCTTTTGATTGTGTGAAGAGGCAAAGTGTATATAACTATGCCTCCATCTTGGCCAGAAATTCTCCAGATTTCATTCTTTATTTGTAGCAGTTTGGGGACCTCCCTGCCTTAATTTCCAACCCTGCACATGAACCCCACCCAGTCTGCCCAGACCTGCAGCCTCACTGCCCAGCTTCGCACATGAGTAGCTCAGAGGCAATGTGCTATTGCCAAGGGTTGAATGAATCCAGTCCCCAAGATTGCAGGCAGAAAAACAAAAACACCCACAAGCAAGTTCAGATGTCCACAGTGGGAATTGGAGCTCGATATTTTAATCGAGTAAAATATCCCTGGGCATTTCATTTGGGATCACTTCCTTTTCCACATAATCCTAGCTGGAATATATGTTAATTCTGTACCCCCAAGAACACTTCTGCTTACCTTTCTTTCTTTGAAGGCAAGCAAATTTACAGCTTCCATTTATTTATGCTCTATATTCATTTATTTCTAGCTGACACCATTTTTGGTGTCTGGTGTCATAAATGCTAGCTCCACCAGGTAAGTATCACTCTGTCAAAGGTATTCTGATTTCATCTCCCTACGAAACTGCCTTGAAGCCAGAGGCAAACATGGAATGGGTCGTGTCCTGATTTCATTTCACTGAACCAGGGGACTTTAGACTGGGAAGGACTTGAAAACTTGACTCACTCTGCCATTTACTCATTTCACCACCTATTTATTGAGCACCTACTGTGTGCCAGACACTATGCTGAGCCCTGGGGAATACAATGAACCAGGAGACATGGGCCCTGTCCTCATGGAGCTTACAGTCATGGGACAAGGGAGCCGTGGTCAGAGAATTGTTCTGAGATGGTGACATTTAACCTCAGAGCCGAAGGATGAGAGGAGAAGCAACCAGCGCCAGTATAGATGGGATATGATATTCCAGGCAGAGGAAGCCACATGTACAAAGGACTAAGGGGTGATGTGACAAAAAATGTGAGCGAGGATGGGAACAAGCAGAATACTGCCTGCCCATGGGAGTATAAAGTGACACAAACCTCTCTGGAAAACAGCTAACCTTTCTAGTGAAGCTGCATGTACTCCTTATGGCCTGCTGAGGCTACTCCCAGGTACATGCTCCAGAGATGCTCTCAAACCTGTATCACAAGCAAACAGCTGCAGAAGCAAACAAAACACTACTGGGGACACACTGGCGGCAAAACCATAAGCAAAGCAGATGTGATCAACTCCGAATTCAGGAGAGAGATTATCTCTGATGGGGATAATAAGTTCTTTTTCCTGAAGCCAGCTGGTAAGCTCCTTTGCATCTCTATTGTTTATGCTTTATACATGTTTTATCAATATTTCATAGGAACTACTCTTGTATTCAAGTGCTGTGCAGAAAATGGATTAGAGGGTGAAAAGGTGGAGGTGGGGACATCTGTCAGGAGACAAAGGCGGCTGTTGAGGTAAAAATAATCATAGTTTTGGGTAGAACAGTGATATGGCGGAGATAGAAAGAAGAAAAGGCACAATTAACCTGGGATTTTCAAATGGGACTCAAGATTTAATTTAAAGCAATATTTCTGAAGGGTGTGATGGGAGGAATGAGGAAGATGAGTTGTATTCCCTAATTGACTTGGCCTCTTGATTTTTACAGATGTGTAACTCAAGACCCAAAGATGAGATTAATAAAATTAGGGGCAGCACAGACCAGTATCAAAATCATTAACACCCACCCTGTCTGCCTCTGTACACTCAACTTTGTGGCAGAAGAGAGACACATACTGACACATCAGGATCCCCCTGTCCTGTGCACAGTGTCAGTAGCTGAATGTTGACAGTACTCTGGTCCCTGTCTACAGGAATGGTTCATCTTACTCCCATAGAAACCCCGTCTGGATAAAATTACTTAATAGCTCCTATCTTAGTACCAGGAGGTTAAATCCAATTTAGTGGCTTTGTAAAAATTTGAGGTTAGCAAATCCAAGTGATGAACAAAAATGGCATTTCACTTATGCATATTTTACCCCTTAAAAATAAAGTTTTTAAGTGGCATTCCAAAAAGTTGCTTGAAGTTAAATGCTCAGTCATTTAAAATTACCTCCATTTTGCTCTGTATAATGCACACCCAGGATTTTGGCCCAAATTTTCAGGGAAAAAAGCTTTCATTTTAACTTTGTAATTCAATTATTTATTTATTTATTTATATTTAAATACTTGTTCTTGTATTAAAAAGGGATTTTAACATTTATTTTTTAACATATTATGATAAAAGAAATTTTATGTAACAAGTAATTACAAAACACAAGAATGGATACAAGGTACAAGAAATTTTATGTACCAGTAACAAATTTACAGTATTTACATACAGAATTAGTACTACCCATGTATAATGCGCATCCTTACTTTTCCCTCAAAAATTTGGGCAAAAAAGTACACATTATACATGACAAAGTATAGCAGTCTTCTAACCCTGGCTGGTGTCGCTCAGCTGGTTGGAGTGCTGTGCTACAGACTGAAGGTGTGGAGGCTCGGTCCCCAGTCGGGATGTGTGTGGAAGGGAGCCTATTGATGTTTCCCTCTCACACTGATGTTTTCCTCTCTCCCTCTCTCTCTTTCTTTCTCTCTAAAAGCAATGAAAAAATGTCTTCAGGTGAGGATTAAAAAAAATTAGTCTCCTACCCTCATACACATTGATAGATCTTTCTTTACATCTTTGGAAATCATTTTTTTCTATTTAGCAAAATTCATCTAATTAAAATGCACATACCCTAGGATTCAGTGATTCTACTTCCAGGAATTTGTCCTATAGATCTCTTCACACATGAAAACAATGATGAATTAGAATGCCTGCCGAAGCACCATTTGCTATAACCAGAAATTTTAAATATCCCAAATGATGAGTAGAAAAGTGGTAAAAATAAATTATGGTACAGCTACGTAATGGAATATAACATGGTGTTTTTTTATAAGAGCATTTATATATCTGATATTAAAGGCTCTTCAAGATCTATTGTTACTAATTTGAAAGCATATATCCACCCTTATGTTCATTGCAGCATTATTTACAACAACCAAGGTGTGGAAGCAACCCAAATGCCTACAGACAAGTGGATAAAAAAGTGGTGATACATATGCACAATGAAATATTACTTGGCCATTAAAAAAAAAATGAAATCTTACCATCTGAGACAGCATGAATGGACCTAGAGGGTATTATGCTCTGTGAAACAAGTTAGTCAGAGAAAGACAAATACCACATGATTGCACTTATATCTGGAACCTAAAGAACAAAATAAATGAACAACCAAAGTTGAAATAGGCGCATAGATATGGAGAGCAGACTGGTGGTTGCCAGAGGGGTGGGGGTTGGGGGAAATCTGTGAAAAAGGTGAGGGGATTAAGAAGTACAAATTGGCGGGAAGTACAAAACAGTCACAGGGATTCAAGTACAGCATAGGGGATGTAGTCAATAGTATGCAATAACTATGTATGGTGCTGAGTGGGGACTGGAAAATCAGGGAAAACACTTTGTAAAATATATGATTGTTTAATTACTAATCTGTACACCTGAAACCAATGCAAAATAAACTGAAAGAAACTGTAATTTAAAAAAATATTTTTAAAAACAACAGGAACAAAGTTAAAAGACACATGGATAAAAACTAAGGGGAGGGTGGTAATGGGAGGGGAGTTGGGAGGGAGGGGTGGTTGGGCTGGGTTGGGAGTAAAGGGGAGAAAACTGTACTTGAACAATGATTAAAATAAAATTTAAAAAATATATTGTTAAAAACAAAAGTATCTACAGTATGCCACCATTTGCATAAAAACAGATGTACAAGCGCATATGTGCACACATATATTAATATGTATCCAATTAACTTAAAATACATAGATTCATGTCATTTTTACTGTATTTCAAGGCGTGTGAGGCCATGGGGGGAACACAACAAATTTCCTTGAATAAATAAATTCCCCATGAGCTTTTACAAATCAATTTCCAACTTACTTATATTCCTCTTGCTTATAAAACTTAACCCCAAAACGCCACCCAATTTTTTCTCAGACATTTATTATTATCAATTTAACATTCTTCTCAGATAATTTAAGAAAGCTGGTTATTCGGGAATAACCATCAGAAAGGTAATTCCAGCTTAAAGACTTGAACACAAAACTATCCTGGGGTACAACCAACAAGGCAGATGTTCCAGCAAGCAAAGGTATGGGCTGGTGGTTATTTAACTAAGAGGTTAAAAAGGCACATGCCGTTTTCTGCTCACACACAGGCAAGATGGTTTCAGGCACTGCCCACGCTCACACACAGTAGGGCTGTGGCACACTTCTCCACGTGTGTAATGTGAACCCCATCCCCCCGCTTATCTGCTGGTAAACGATAGGGGGTCTCAAAGGAATTAATCAGATCCCTTCATCCTATACCCTTTAACCCTAAAATAAGCAGTTCTAAATGCATTCCAAAACAGCATATGGACTCTTGCAGAGAGTGAAATCAGTGTTACATGATGACATTCCTGAAATGATCCAGGTCATTCCTCGATAGATAATGGCTAAAGAAGTTGAACAATAGGAAATTAATACCTATTATAACCACATGTAATTTAATTTACTCTAATAACTTCTGAAAAGCCAAGGTTTCCAATGAAGTTCCTGCCTCAGAACAGTATGTTCTGCAATAGCACATTAGCCTTTAGCAAGTACTCCTAAAAGTAAAAAAAAAAAAAAAATGGATTTTCAACCACTGAAAACGCAGTGGGTATCCTCTTGCTACAAATGGCAGTTCTAGTCAATCTGTTGAAATAGTCAAAATTAATTCTTGATCCTTGGGCCAGTGTAATAGAGCCTCTCTTATTCAATACAATCAACAACTATAGTCCACTTGAAATAGAATTTGGCTGTAGATAACTGAAAATCCAAAATAATATTGGTCCAAACAAGATAGAAATTAATTACTTTCTCATGTAAACACAGACAGGAGTTACGCAGTCCAAGGCTACAGTGTCTTTATAGTCACCAGGCTGCTGGACACAGCCTGTCTTGTTCTGCTTTCTTCAACACAGGGTCCAATATAGCTGCTTGAGCTCCAGCTATCACATCCACATTCCACTGGGCAGGAAGCAAGGAAACAAAGTTACATGCTTTCCCTTGAAAAGCACTTTCCACAAGATGTACTTACTATTTTTACTCATGTTCCTTTGGCTAGAACTTAGTCAAATGGCAACCCCTAGGAGCAAGGAGGGCTGAGAAACAGTCTTAATTCTAAGGCTATGACCCAGACAATATTTTGAAAGTTATATTTCTAAGGAAGAAGCAGACAGTAAATGTGTCTATCACATTTAGGAATCATAAAATAATGATACAGACATTTTTTTTTCTTGAAATATGTAGCCATACATTCATTTAAAGCAGGAGAGGGTATTTTGCATAATGGTTTACAGATCAGAGTACTTTTTATTTCATGCATAAAACACACCTATAATGCATCTTCAATTTCCAGTTTTTGATTTTTTTTTTCAGAGTGGTATCAGAAGTTAAAGATGCTGTGAAAAAAATTTAGGTCCTTTCACAATTTCTGCCTCACTCCTCATCTTTTATAACTGTTTTTCCCAGAACCTAATTCAATTGGTTTGATCTTAGTATTCATTTTTGGGGAATTTTCAAGCATTCACTTTAGTTTTTCACAGAAATAACTCTTCATTATTTTTGCACTATATTTCATGGGTTTATGAAGATATTCATATAACTACAGTAACAAGGATAACTGCATAAACAGGCTTAGGAACAAATAAATTCACTCTCAGTAAATACACAGCTCTACAGCACAGCTAGAGGGGTAGGAAGAGGGACAGCATCATAAAGAGGCACCTGTTAACTGGATGCTTTACAGATGAAATGGAGAGTTGGGATTTATCCAGCAAGGGATTGAGCAAAGAACTTCTGTTCTTTCAAATTTCTTGCAAAAATCTCAGTTGGCTATTTAAGCAGGAAAGCCCCAGTAATGCTGTCACAATGTGTGGATGACGATGGGCCCTTTCCTGATTCCATCATCTATCTCCCTCAATCTATAGATGATGGAAACTGAGGTCCAGAGAAGTATGTTTCCAAACATCAGAGGTGCACCATGCACTTCCAAAGGTATTTGCTGCTTGCCACACCTCTGCAACTTCTCACTGGGGGAGCCCTTGGCATTTGGGGCAGGACCACCATCATGGTGATGCTCTATCTCAGAGTCTGTGGAAGGTTTCACAGCCCTGTCCCCAGCCCAATAAACACCCATGGCAGCACTCCCAAGTCACTGTGACAAGAAAACAAATGCAGCCATGAGTGGGCAAATGCCCATGTCTCTAGATACAGAAGTCATTTTTGACCTTGCCGACGTAATAGTTTTATAGTGGTTGTTTTTCTGCCATCTTTTAAATCATACAATCATTGCTATGGGTGTTGTTTATACCATGGACAACTCCAAATTCTTCTTAAGAAATCTTAAGAGGTCTTTTAATCTCTCTGACAAAGTGAACAAAGCTTAGTTCAAAACATGAGAATATGCATACTGTTTTTTTTTTAAATCTTCAGTTGAGGACATTGATATGACAGAAGCAGAGATTGGTTGCCTTTGTATACACCTAGACCAGGAATCTGCGCTGGACCAGGGGTCACATGCATCCTGACTGGGGGTCACCCACATCTGTGCCTGGACTGTGGATGAACACACAACCTAGGTATGTGCCCTGACCAGGAATCGAATCCACAACTTCTTGGTTACAGAAGATGCTCCAACCACTGAGCCACATTGGCCAGGGCAAGAGTATGCACACTATTTTAATAATTCCTAGGAAAAAACTTCCTATAGTTCACTGAACACAGGCTTCACCATTCCACACAAACATATTTCCTAACAGCCATTTATATTCAACTCACAAATAAACAGGAACATTGGAAATGGTAATACCTCTAAGAAAAGAAATGATACCTTCTCATGCATTTGCCTGATGGGCTCCTTTGCCCTATTTTCTAATAACTTGTTTCATGTTTCTGTATTAGAGCTCTTTCATAGTTTAAAAAATTAGACCTCTGTATATCATGTATGTTCCAAATAATTTTCCCAATTTGTTATTGACTATTTGAATTAAGTTATTCACGTCAGAATAATCCATCTTCTTTTATGACTTCTGAGTTTCTTATCATCCATTCATTTATTCATTCATTTAACAAATTCTGTTGAGCTTTCGCTATGCACCAGGTATTTTTCTGGATGTCGGGGAACCACACAAAAGAGATGTAGAAAAAAGTATGCTCATAAAATTCAAAGTCTTGTGTAGGCTAAAGTAGTTAATCCTAGGGCAGAGTGAAAGCCAGATAATCCATTGCAGACATAATAATGTCAAGTAATGATGAGAGCTCTGAAAGACATGAGAGGCAGGGAAAGGGGCGTGATTGGGGTACAGTTTTCGGATGGTCAGTGAACATTGCTCTAAGGAAACGACAGCGGGGGAGAGGCCAGGAGAGAAGTGAGGCAACAAACCTTGTGGGTATGTGGGGGAGCTACTCCTGGCACAGGTCCTAGCAAAGACAAATGCCATGAGGTAGGAATAATGCTTGCTGAGTTTCGTGACCAGTAAGGGGACCAGTGTGGCTAGAAGGTAGACAGTGAGAGAGAGAAAAAGGAAGGGGAAATATTTGAATTTATATTATATATGTTTTTACTTTCCAAATTTGCATAAGCATTCATCCACAATAAAGTTTAATTTTTTTATTTAAAAGTTGTAGATCAGTACTTTTTTATTCCAAATGCAAAGCTGCTTGTCCTGGCACCCTTCACTGAATCACACCCCTCCCGGCTTTTACATGTCACCTTCATCACATACCACTGTGCCGCAAAGACTTCGATCTAGTTCAGCAGGTGTTCTGGTCCGTCAGGGTGATCTATTCCTGCTCCAGTACCATGTTGTTTACACTTGTATAGCCTTACAATGTATTTTGCTACCTGGTGGGGCTAGAACCTTTAGTTATCTTCATAGATACCAGACCTCGGCTGGTTCTAACTTCCAGTTGATGAAAGAACTTCAAAGTCACTTTATTAAAGTCCACATCTTCTAAGTGATAGCAAAAAAGGAGGTGGCCAAGAATATACTAAAGCTTAAGTGGGGACTCGGTGCAGGGTGGTGGGGGGAGGCTCTCTTTCCAAACCAAACTCCTAGTCCTCAACATCAATACTAATCCTTCAGCAGTTATCCAAACTACTTTGTGGTAAGAAAGCTTGTGAACTTCTAAGCTAGACAGTCACTTAAATTATGATCATCTGATTTCCCTGATGCCACTGTCAAGTCCTAGAGGGGCTGGGGTATGGTACTGACCAGTGGTTCTCAATCTCTGTTCCCTGGACCAGCAGCAGTGGCACCTAATTCATGATATGTACATTATCAGCACCAACTGAGATCTAATGAATGACAAACCCTGAGGGGGAGGCAAACAGCCCTACAACTGTTTAGAATCTATGCGATCTCTCCAGAACCAGGGATATAATACAGTGTTTAAGAGCCCAAACTGTAGCTGAAGTCCTAAGATTTAACCTTGGTTTCAGTATTCACTAGCTTTGTGACTTTGAGAAAGTAACTTTAACTTGCTGCACCTCATTTCTTCACGAAACCAATGTCAATACGAGTATCTATCTCAAAAAGGATTTCAACAACTAAAGAAGAGAATATGAGAAATATACTTTGAATCTAATAGCCCTGGCACAGTGTAACTGTTCAATTAATGGTAGCTGCTAGTAGGATGATTACAATGGAAAAAAATCATAATTTTCTTTCATTTTATTTCAGATCATTTATTCTGAATAGCCCAGATGAATGCATGCTGGATTTAACAGAAATCAGGGAATAGCAAAGTACAATTAATGTTATACTTTTTTTCTGGTTGCATTTACAGAGAAGTAAGGGGCAGTGGGTGTGTTAGCTCTAACACAGTTTTGTGGAGATGAGACCTATCGCTGGTATCATGAAGAATTTCCTTTTCTAAAGAAGGCCCTTTTCTTTGCCTTTAAAGTGAATCAATTATATAACCTAGACACTAATTAAAAGGCCCCAAGGCCAAAAGCTCTTCCCTCAAATAACTGTCTGCAGACTACCAGTTCATTTCCTATACATCTCACTGGCAAGGCCCAACAAAAGCTAAAAGAAGATGGACTTCATGGGGTGACCTGGGGGTCAACTGATTCAGACAGCTGAATTCATCAATATGGGCAGGAAATTCCATCCACTAATAGCAGCTTGTTACAGTTCCCTCCTGTTGCAAGCATTTAACAGTGCCTAGAAAAGGCAAGTAAAACATATTTCCAAAGGTGCCCCAATGTCAAGGCCCCACCCTCCATGCCACTGTGGTTTTACAAATAGCACATTCACAAAGCCCTAGTTGGGCACACTGCTTAAGAGTATAAAACTATATATGCTTTATTACCATAATAATTATCATGGGTTCCCCCAAAAGAAACATCCACCTGGAATACCTAAATGTAATACAGTGGAAAAGGGTCTTTGCAATGTGATACATTAAGGACTTTGAGATAAGGTTATCCTGGGTTAGGGAGAGCCCAAATCCAATGACAAATCCTTACGGAAGAAGAGCAGGGAAAGGGACAGAGGCACAAAGGGAGAACACTGTGTGATGACAAAGGCAGAGGTGGCAGTGATGCATCCATAAACCAAGAATGCCAAGGAGAGCCAAAAGCCACCAGAGGCTAAGAGAGAGTCACAGACAGAGCCTACAGAGGAAAATAACCCTGCTGACACCTTGATTTTGGCCTTCTAACCTTCAGAACTCTAACGATCAAATTTCCATTATTTGAAGCCACCAGATTTGCAGCCAGTTGTCTTGGTAGCTCCAGGACACAACTATGTAAAATTCTAAGTAGTGAAACCAGACAGAAATCACACCCTAAGGCTAAGAGTATTTCTCTGTAGGTGTTGAAGTTAGGCTTTTTTTTTAATCATTTGACTTTCCAAATTGAATTTTCCAAATGTCTACACTGCACATTTATCACCCAAGAATTTGATCAAAATTAATTTAAAATAAGAAGTAAAGCTGCCTCAAAATACTGTTATCGCCAGGATTTTGAAAATTTAATAGAAAAAAACATCTGAAACCTTTGCAGTTGGAAATATCTATTTAATTGTCCACCTCTAAGAAACCAGAAAAACATTTATACATATTTCCAGAGGGAGAGGAAAGGAGACAGAGAGAAAAGAGAAACATTGATGGGCTACCTCTCACATGTGACCTGATAAGGGACTGAACTTGCAACCTAAGCATGTGCCCTGACAGAGAATTGAATCTGAGACCCTTCAGTTTACGGATGACATGCCCGTCAATTCAGCCACACTGGCCAGGGCCAGAAAAATATATTTATGTGTCCCTTCTGTCACCTCAAACATTCCACACCCAAAATGATGGAGATATTCCCCTGTTACATACTGTTTCCAAATTTTGGCTTCATAAAGATGCAAGGAGCCTGTCAAGATTCCCAAACAACTCAATAAACTGCTGGAGAAGCTCCAAGGGCAGAATCATCAAGGATGCAAATGACAGGAGTGCTCCTGTGTGCCTGATTGGGAAAAAAGACTTTGAGAAATTATATTATCAGAGTAATTTCATAGTGTGTTGAAGGAAGAAAACACCTGCATTCTTTTAATAAGTCCCCTGGAGGCCTAATTCCTCAGCACTTAAACTTGGAAGACCCACTCTGGGTGTTACATGTACACATAATGAACCAGCTTTCAAGAACTGTGAAAGCAGTTTCTGCATCACAAAGTACTACCAGACATAAAATCAAATAACGCTCTCATTAAATGCTTTCCAATGGTCAAATATGCTTGCATTTATTTTGCAACATGGTGTCAAGATCAATAAAGCATTGGGGAGCAAAAGCTGAAAAGCCTAGGTCCAAACACTGGGTAGTTATCATCTCATTTATTGATTGTTGACTTAAAGTTGGCCACTGAAGGGATGGACTGTAAACTCCCTTCCTCGACTAATCCCTTTTCTGGAAGTTTCCTCCAGCATACATGCAAAGGACATTCCTGCTGACCACCCCTGCCCCTCCACAAACTGGCCAGATTGCTCAATTTAACACCAAAGCCGTAAACAGGCTGAACAGAACCCCCTGTAATGTGTGCACAACTGATTAGAAAACTGCCAGTAACCTCCTACTGGAAATCACACTGCAATTTCATTCAATTTTTCACCTATCAGACACCCCAATAAGTTCAACACCACACCCTCTGGTTTTATAGGAGTTTCATCTTTAAGACACCAGCCTCAAATAAAGCAAGTAGCCCAGGGTTCTTCAGATATTTCATTAATAGTAGACAACTGTCAGGTCTCATTACCAGGCCATTGAGAATATAAGACTCTGTTTTCTCCAAGGTATAGTTTTACACTGAGACCAGGAGAGTCAAAATGCCAAAATGCACCATGGCCGGGTGGCTCAGTTGGTTGGAGCATTGTCCTGTGCACCAAAAAGGTTCGGGTTTGATCCCTGGTCAGGGTGTGCAGGAGAGCCAGCCAATTGATATTTGTCGCATCAATGTTTCTCTCTCTCTCTCTCTCCCCCTCCCTCATCAATATACTTGAGTGAGGATTTTTTTTAAAAGCCAAAATGCTTGGTTAAAAAACCTGTGCTCCTGAGCCCTAAAGATTTGGTTTCAAATCCTGATTCTACTACTTGTTACTTGTGTGATCTGGAGTATGTTACCTGACCACCCTGGGCCTCAGTTTCCTCACATTGAGATTAATTAGAGGATCCAGGTGTGTATTTCTAAAATATAAAATACATGCTTCAGAGAACTGTTCTGAGGATGACATGGGGGTGACCTGTGAAGGAAGTCAGGCATACAGCAGGCCCTCAGCAATGTTATTCCTTTCTCTTTGAGGGGATCTCCCAGACAAAGAGAAGTTAGCTACTCTGATGACTTGCTCAGCACAGTTGTCCCTGCCAAGTGGCCACTTTATTGCCATTCTTATCACCCTTCCAACTGTGTATAATTCACTCACTTGTTTTCTTCAAATCAGATGTCTACAGCTGCCAGCCAATACGGTAAAGGAGTAAGGCCGGCCAGGTGTAATGATAGAGAATGGTGACAAGTGTGGGCAAGCTGAATACGTGTTCTATCTAAAGGAAGGAAGGAATATAAGCTCAGAGTTGCGAGAAACTTTCATTATTCCAGAGAAAATTCCAAATCTTATTTTTCCACAAAATACCAAATGTTAGCAATTAATTAAAATTTTAAATCCTGTGCACTCTCAACAAAATACATACAGGACAGATCTTATCTCAGGAGTTTCCAGGGCATGAGCTTCAGTCAAATATTGTATAAATACCCTTGTTTTAAATGTCTTAGAATAGACAGATCCCTGTAAGGGGTGGTGATGCTACAAATAAAATTGTTTAGCATGGCACACTGGAATCCACAAAAATTCACACTTATTAAGCAGGCTTAGGTAAAATAGACTAAGTGTTGCCTTGATGAAGTGTAATTTTCATCTTGGACATGAATATTCATGGTCTGGCTGGTGAATGAAAGGCACAAAAAAAGGCCCCTTTTATATACTGACCCCAGGGGCAGAGTTTAAATGTTTTCTTCCTATTAGAGTTTGCAAATTGTTTTTACAAACATCATATGTGCACTTCACTTAAGCAAAAAGACTGGAGAGGTATAGGGTCCAAATCTACTAAAGTCCATTTCATCTCAAGTGCATATGGCCCCAGGTGAGTGTATGAACCTGCTATTCCTTCAGTCTCATTCCTTTAGAACCCAAACCCCCACATGAAGGAGGACTCCACTATCTCTTCTAAGCTAAGCCACTAAGACAAGAATCATCACTCCCATTTAACATACAAAGGGTGAAGGCTCATGGTGGTAAAGTGACTTGTTCTCTGTCAAAGAACCTACAATTTCCAGAGCCATGAACTGGGACATTTTACTCTTTATCCAGTCTTGTTTCCATTGAAACTTCTCGCAACCACAAACATATATGAAGCCCACACTATATACCACGTACAGAGAGGCAACTTCATGCATTATCCTATTTAACCATCATAACAACCTCATAAGATAACCTCAAACTTACAAGTAGTATCAGTTCCACTTTTCAGATTAAAAAAAAAAATCAAGAAAGGCTGGGAAAGATTAAGTCACTTTCCCAAGAATAGTCAGTAAGAGTCAGAACCAAAATATAATCCCAGCAAAATGTCTTCAAAGCCTTTAACCACTAGACTATGATGCTCCCTCATAAGTCTTTACAAGCTTCCTAGAATCATTTATGATAGACACATTCCTCCCCAGAGATCACCGCCCCTCATGGCTTATGGCGGGTCCCAAACACAAGGCAGGTGGAATCCTTTTGATCTCAGAATGCTCAGTGATCAGGGAATCATTCCTTTTAGGGAATGTTCCCTGTCTCCACAGGGAATTCCCTCTAGGTAGTCATTAATTGCAAAGTTAAAAGGATAACCTAGCTTTCCAAACTGAGAGACCACAAAATAACAAATTTATTGGATTCCCCCACATCCCACTAACCTTAAACAACAGAAATCTAAGGTTGAATGGCAATCTTTCAATAGACTGTGGGTGTCGCTTTCAGAATTAAAGACAAAATGTATTTTGAAAACAAGATGACTGACCTCAGTGCTCCATGTTTCCTCACTAAACATCAGGTATAAACTGTCACACATGGTGATTAAACAAGGGTTAATTGTGAGGTTGCCATACAAGCTGGGGTGTTTCAGAGTTTTAGCCCTAAGAACACAAAAATACTCTCAAATTTTTTAAGGTATAGGAGTAAAAATTAGCACCATCTTTTTTGGAGGACAATTTGATAAGAACATCACATAGACAGGTTGTGACATAAGAAAAACTATTGTCATATAGAATCTAATAAGGAACAATACAAAACCACCAAAGTGGCCATGAATAGAAAAGGTTTAATTCAATGATAACCCATACACTGGATTCTGAAAACTAATAAATGTATTAGATCTTTTTGCCTAAAATGTAAAGATGTCCAAAAAGTATGTCTAAGTATCAAAAAAGTAAGCTGCAAAAGATTATATGCAGAATGTATATTTTCTGTTAACATAGAATTTGAATGAATCTGAGAAAATAAACACCATGACATAAATATGCATCTCTAGCTGTTTCTGCACAGGGCCAGGTAGTAAATACTTTCAGTTTTGTGGACCATGAGGTCTATCTCAACGATTCAATTCTGCTACTGCAAAAGCAGCCACAGATGATACTAAATAAATGGGCATGGCTGTGTTCCATTAAAACTTTATTTATGGACTTAAAATGTTAATTTCATATCATTTTTATGTGCCACAAAAGGTTATTCTTTTGATTTTTTCTTTTTGGCAAAAGAAGAATGTTATTCTTCTTTCTATATGGAAAAAGAAGAATGTTATTCTCCTTTTGATTTTTTCCCAACCATTTTTAAATGTGAAAACTATGCTTAGCTAGTAGGGTATACAGAAACAAATAGCCAGCTGATTTTGTCCCACTGGCTGTGGTTTGCTGACCTTGCTTTCAAAGATATAGTTAAGGGTTTTCTTTTCTGTGCTTGTATATTTGTGTGTGTATGTGTGATATTTAAATCTTCTATAATAGCCATGTCTTATTTCAAAATCAGAGACAACAATACGAATATACAGAGTGGGGCAAAAGTAGGTTTATAGTTTTTCATATGGAAAATAATACAATTAATAACAAGAATAAACTCTGTTTCACATACTCACAACTGTAAACCTACTTTTGCCACATCCTGTATTGGAATGAATTGATATGTTTCCTCAAGGGAAAAACCCTATTAAAGTGTTCCAGCTTCTATCAGGCATGTTATCAAATGCCAATGACACAAGGTAAGCCAGCCAACAATCGTCTTAGCTGCTAGGTATCTTTCCTTACCTTGAGGGCTCCAAACATGTCTTAAATGTATGCACACCTTTCCACCTCTTTTCTTGGCACATCAACTGACTGAGACAGGATATTTCTTTTTTCTTAAGCAAAATAATCGGTGGGAATCCATTCCTTAGCCAAATTACAATCCACTAAAGGAAATTAGGCTGGCATCTCCCCAAATTACCACTCCAGTCATCAATCAACACAATTGCCAGGGCAACTAAGGAGAGATGCTTTTCAAGACACGGTCCTGGCTAACCCAGCAGCGCTGACTCTGGAGCAACTGCACAGTGCCAAAGCATCCTGCCTAGAGAGGCAGCCGCTGTCAGGAGACAAACTGCTCTGCATAACTAAACCGACCTCACAAAGCTACCACTGCTCTGGGCTTTCCATGTCAGCTGCTTCAGAAAGTGCAACTCCTGGAGGCTTGTTCTGAAAGCCAGCCTTTTAATGCTAGAGTTGAATATTCATTCATCAGCAAAGCTGAACCGTTAAAGGGATTACAAGGAGCTTAGAATCCACTGGCAGTTCATTGATCTGGTCTTGCAAGTCTCATCTCCCCATGCCCTATAGAAATGGCTTTGATCTGTTCCCTGGTTCTTTGGTTACCTGTGATTTTTTATTTTAGCACCATTCTCATCCTAGTTGGAGAGGTTGTTTGCTCTAGCTTTGATTTGAAAACGTTCTCGGATTCCTTTCTTCTAAAACTAAGAGAAGCTCTTTGCATATTACCTTGGATAGTGGTAGAGACCGGGGGTTGGCCAATATTTTCTGTAAAGGGCCAGAGAGTAAATGTTTTTGGCATTTCTGGCTGTACAATCAGCTGTGACTATTGAACTCTAATGCTGAAGCGGGAAAACTGCCACTGACAATATGTAAACTAATGGGCATGACTTTGTCCCGATAATTAATTATGTATGGACACTGAAATTTGAATTTCATATAATTTTCATGTGTCATGAAATATTATTCTTTCGGTTTTTCCCACCCATTAAAAATGTCACATAAGCCATAAAAAAAAAAAAAAAAAACCCAGAAGAAGGGTGGGTTTGGCCAGCAAGGTGGAGTCTGCCAATGCCTGATTTTGAACGTTCCTGTTCAGGCTGTGGTCCCTGGGCCAGCAGTATCAGCATCACCTGGGAACTTGTTACTTATGCAAAATCTCAGGCCCCTGCTCCCAACCTGTTGAATCACAATCTGCATTTGAACAAGAGCCCCTGGTAACTCATGTATAAGCCAAGTTTGAGAAGTTCTAGTCCAGAACACAGAATTTGGAAGTCAGACAGGATGGGAATACTATTGATTAGCTGGCTGTAGGACCTTAGGCAAGTTGTTTAACTCTCTGAAAGTCAGTTTCCTTATCTATTAAAATGGATATAACTAACTATGACTATCTCCAAAAACTGTTGTGAGTGAAAGAGCGGAAGGATGGAAAACACTTGCCTGGCATTGCTGATGCTTTAAAAATGGTAGCTAATATTATAGAATCTGCTCTTTCTAAAATCACATTTGGAGAGATGAGGACGCTCACCCAGGATTTGCAAGCTCCAATCATTTCTGGGCTGTGCATGTCATCTACATATATGAAGAAGTCCTTGAATTCCACTGGAATATTAGAGACTATGGTAAGCCAAGGTCACACCCTTCCAAAGGGAGAAAATTCATGCCTGCCAGTTACTGTCATGAAGCAGTAGTCCCCATGTTATCACATATCTGGCTTTTCCAACCAAAGTTGGAACCCGAATTTTAAGGTAACAACAAGCCTCTTTATTTCACACACACTGTGCAGAACAAACAAAACTCACCTGCAGGCTGAAAGTGACCCAAAGCCCTCTAGTTTGTGACCTTTGCCTTAGAATAGAGAAGTAACAAGAGGAGGTGAGTCATAAGGAAATGAGCATGGGTTTCAAAGCCAAATCCCAGCAGCTCTGAGCCTCAGTTTCCTCATCAGGAAAACAATCATATGTGCCTGATGGGGTTTGGTGAGGATTAAAGAGAAATATATGTAAAACATGGAGGCACAGCTCTAGACAGAGTGAGTACTCATCATTATTACTAGTGATGTTGTTTTGATATTATTTTTTAAATTCATCAGCGCCCAGGCATTCAAAGGGTAAACCTTCACTGTAAAAATGCCTATTTTTCTCTCCCTGCTCAATCTGGTTGCAAACAAGCAAGCCCAATTAACCCCCAATCAGAATGCTGTCTCATACTAGAGTACACTAAGTGCTTAGTTACTAATGATTTTGTTCTGGCCCAAGTCCATGAAGATGCCTTAATCTTCCTCTTAATGAAAATGCCCTCTTGGCCTGGCCACTGCAGGGTTTGCCCGAGGCTGCCTGGAGGTGCTTTTACTCAGGGCCAGGCCACCTGTAGGAAACAGTGCCCGCCTTTGATTCCCAGCTGCTCTCAATCAGGTGGACGCTAGCTGACAATTGTGAGCCCTCTGCCTTCCAAGACACATAAATCCTTCTGGGTTTTTTAGAAATCCTAAAACAAAAATCCCCACATTTGCACTGAAAGGTGGGGGTGACAATACAAATGGGGATAGTATGGAAAATCCCCACAAATAAAACAGACTTCTACAGGACTTTAGGCATCTTTCCTCGCCCAGAGGGAGCCCCAAAGTGTGGAGAGCACTCTGGCACGCACAGTGCTTGGGCTCCTACATCAGGCTCTCAGTCTCTGACTGGCACGCACAAACACACACACACACACT
Source organism: Tonatia bakeri (assembly GCA_004024845.1). Taxonomy (NCBI): domain Eukaryota; kingdom Metazoa; phylum Chordata; class Mammalia; order Chiroptera; family Phyllostomidae; genus Tonatia; species Tonatia bakeri. The sequence continues at coordinate 49,176 of PVIA01003891.1, read as the reverse complement.
CACTCACTCACTCACTCATACACAAATCAGCTGGGGATCTTGGCAAAGCTGGGCTCAGGCTTAGTAAGTCTAGGGCAGGGCCTGAGGGTTTGCATTTCTAACAAACTTCCCTGTCATGGTGGTGCTGACGGTTCCTTCCCGGGTTTTAAATCAGCAGGAGCCTCCTTTCGGGCCTCATTCAGGTCTCTGCTGATATCTCACCTCCTCAGAGAGTCATTTCCTGACCAACTTATCTAAAATGTAATTTTTTGTTGAATAAGAGCAGGAATCCTGTCTGTTTTGTTCTTTGCTGTATCCCCAACACCAACAGAGTGCCTGGCACACAGCAGGTACTCAAATATTTGTTCAGTAGAGAGATCCCAGTCTGACAGCTGAGGAAAATGAAACTCAGGGAGCCTAAATCACACAACTCATCAAGGCCAGAGCAATACACTATCCCCACTTGTCTGAACTTCAAAGCCCTTGCTCTCTCCTCCACACCAGAGGGGGGAGCAAAGTTTGTTTACAGGCCTTTCCTCCCTAGAACTTCAGTGCTTTGTGCCCGAGGCCGTGACACAATTCTGATCTTCTCTGAGGAGATGCCTGCTGTACAGACAATGACTTCAGGGGTACCAGTGTGGAAGCAGACAGGCTAGTTGAGTGTTAATACTTAAGGTGCTTGGTACAGTTGGGAAAGGGAAGTTCTCTCTCCATGGGTCAGCCCAGCAGGCCAGCATTTTCCTCCCTCAGGGCACAACTGTCTCTCCAGTCAGAAGAGTAGGAAATGAGTATACTATGGATTTCCAAGTGCCAATAAGAATATTGTACTGTGACCCTCTTCTCCAAAAGGTCACCCCAAGTATGCCTATTGGGGAAGAGGAGGGGGCAAAAGCAAGGAGTTGCTTCCTCTCCAGCAATGGGTGGAAATGCCATAAAAACCCCATTCATGGAGCCAAAGTGAGGCAACTGCTTCACATGAAAACCTATCTCAGACTAATGAAAGGGTCTCTTTCCCAAAGAAAGGCTCCATAATGGGCTGAAAATGAAACACTTGTTCTCCCATCACAAAGTCAGCTGCGTTAAAATGGCTTCAGGTTCTCTAAGAAGCTGTGGCCCTAAAAGTCTAAGTGACCTGGACACCCAGCAGCCTCAGAAAGCCAGCTAGCTTTCCTCCTGAGCAGTGGCTGACAGGAAGCTAAAAGTAATGATCCAAAGGCACTTATATTTACTCTGTGCCTGGTACTGGGCAAACAATATGTTTTCAATATCTCATTTAATTTGGACAATCACACTGTGAGGTAAGTATTGTTCCCACTTAATAGTTAGGGAAACTGAGAACTAGGGAGAGTAAGTGACTTACTGGAGGTCCAGAGGTCACAGACCAAAGGAGAGGAGCCAGGTACTCCCCAGGCCTCTAAGTCAGAAGTTGGCCCCAATGCTGCAGAATTGGGAGAAGCTGAAAAACACTGTCCTGTTCGTCATTCTGCCTACCCCTGCCACCATTCACGCACAAGATGGATTGAAGAGGACACGATCAATAGTACTGGATCCCGTATTGGATTGACAAAATAGAACTTCTCCACCTATCCCCACGTATCACCCACTTTCACAGTTGGGACACACAAAGCACAGCCCAGAACACATCTGTTTGGGCCACAACATTGGCATGGCTGATGGCTGCCTAAGTCTGCCCATTACATATTTATAAGGTCGCCTGGCCTTGCCTCTGACACACAAGTTATTAAATGCTCAGGAGCCATAGGGCTGTGCTCAGTGCCCTGAAACAAAGGCAAAGAGGCTGCCAGACCCATCTGAGGCAGGAACAAAAGCATTTAATTTCTGAAGGAGCGAGTTGGGAGTTTCCTTATAACTGGTGCCCAGCACACATTACCAACTGGGAGAAAGTAGAGAAGCACACACAAAAGGAGAGAAAAAGATCAAAGCGGGCTTTTTCTCCCCAGTGTCCAGAAACAGCCCTCTTCAAAGGGGCATAGGAGCGGTGGGGAAAGATGCAATAATCAAAGAAAGAACGGGTTATAATGTTGGAAAATTTTCTTCTGTCACTGGTTTTTCCTTTTCGTGAAGTTGCCAAAAAGGATCTGCCTCTTCTCTTAATACAGTCAAACTGAGCCAGCAAGCCTGCACCCCAACTTTTCCCAATCAGAGCCCCAGCAGCCAGAAGCATTGGGAGGGCATCAGGATCCCCTGTCTCCCAAACATAATCATTCCAATCCAGGCTGGGGCTGCCTGGAAGTCAACATTCACGGCACATTAATAAAAAACATCTGGCCACCGAAGAGGGTTGACACAGCACAGACGGGCAGTGGTGGATTTGCGGTTGGGACCCAGAGTTACAGGGGCTGAATTAAAAACACAATTGGAAAACACCAGCCAGTCCAGAGAATCCTACACACACTGCACTGTGGCTCTTGGAAACAATTCCATGCCAAGTTGAATTGTTCGAGGCTGAGCGACTTAGATATACAGAGTGTGGGTTCAAGGGACCCAACATTCCCCCATCAGGGAAATGCTCCCCTGCATCCCCCTTGTCTGGCCACCACTTCCACCTTCAATATTTGTAGCAGATGTAGTCCCACTCTTAAAGGAATAGCCTTTGCATTCTTTCCATGTGGCTTACAAGTGAGATTTACAAAAGGAAAAAATAGACGTGTGTACATACATTTTTTTTCACATACGCATACACAGATATATATCCCCACCCCCAACCCCACATGTTTTGTCTTTAGAAATCAGATTTAAGGCATCCTACCTCCATTTATGCAAGGCAAACCCAGGGCACTGGTCACCACAGGCAGTACATGGCTGGCCTCTCTCTATCCGCCCCAGTCCAGTCAACTTCAAAACAAAAAGACAACACAACATGTTTCCACCACAGAGGCTCCCTCCAAAGCCCCACGCTGTCCCAGGCAGGACACCCTACTCTTCACACCCCACCTCGTGTAACTGACTCCAATGATCCTTTTAGAGGTGGGGGAGCTGGGGCAGGGTGCTGCCGGTTCCCCAGGACAGGTCTCCTGCATGAGGAAGGGTGTTCCGACCCAGGCAGGCTCCCTCTGGTGAGGGCACCAAGCCACCAAGAAATGGCCATGACTGGGGCTTTGTCTCCCCGAGACACCTTGGTCACGGGTTTCTAAGAAACAAAAGCAAGACCGTTCCCCAGAGTCCCCGAGAAGCAACCGAGGCATGCGCTCGCAGACCAAGCTGGTGCTCCTGAGAATGGGGCAGCAAAAGACACCCCAAAAGACAGACCCAAAGTCAAGTCCGCGGCAAGAGCTCCAAGAAGCTGGACACTGGTGCTTTAGTGGTGGGATAACGATCTGCCTTCAAGGAAGAGGAGAGGGAGGGGGCGTTTAGGGGAGCCCCCAAACTGTAACATTGCGGGCCACAGTTCCTAGTCTGCTCTTGCCGCGGTTGGGGATCTGGACTTAACCCCTTTTTCACCTTGGAGCCCTCACCAGCGCTCCATGCGCACCCCCGCCCTCCAGCGGGGCGGCTTACCTGGGGCCACAGGTGCGCAGCCGCCGGGCACAGGGAGACCCGGCAGGGGCGCTCCCGGCGGCCCAGGGGCACCCGGAGATCTGCTCCGCTCCGGTGGGGGACACTCACCGAGCGGCTGGAGAGTCTTTTCCGGGAGCTCCGGCTGAACATGGCCGGGCGCCTGCTGCAAGCAGCGCAGTCAGTCCGTCTGTCCGCCCAGCGGCTGGGAGGGCGGGTCGCCTGGGCGGGCACCCTCAGCGGCTGGGGGCCTGGCAGTCTCCGCCTTGCAGTCCCCGACTTGCTCCGCTCCAGAGCGCACGCCTCCCCCTCCTCCCCTCCCAGTGCCTCCCGCTCTCCCGCCCGCAGGTCCCTCCCTCTCTCCCGGCATCCCCCCGCCCTCTGCGGCTTCGCCCTGCGGTCCACCCGGCCCTTCCCATCGCTCTCCGCACCCGCTGTGCCTACTTTCTCCTCGTCCCTGTCTCCCAGCGAGGCCAACTCCGGCCCACACCGGGGTCCGCCCCGACCCCAAAGGCTCGCCCCTCACCCTGTCTCAGAAGTTAGAAAACTCTACCACTTCAAGGCCCCCTGCTGCTGTAGCTGGGGGTGGAGGGATGCAGGTTAAGTATTTTTAAGATATAATTCACAGCCGGTAAAATTTACCCTTTTTAGTGAACAATTCTGCCAGTGTTGAAAAGTTCATACAGATCTGTAACCACCACCACAATCAAGATATAGAGCAGTCCCACCACCCCTCAAAGAGACTGAAAAGTTTGTACCTCACATGTAATCTGTTTGGTATTCACTAGGTACTGGTAGATGTGGAGGAGGGGAAGGATGAAATATGCTCCAAGTGTAAGGTGCCTGGACTGTACTAGATGCTCATTAAGTGACTCTTCAATGATTGAACGAATGCAAGCGTTGATGGACTGTGGCGACCTGCCCATTCTTTTCCCACTACTGGTTAGCTAGTGATCGTCCCAAATTAACTGAACTCTTTGTCCATCTGTGCCCCTATCAATAAAAGCAGATATAACAAGAGTCCGTATCTCACAGCGTTGATGAAGATGAGTTGGGATATGTATAGTTGTTGTACATGTTTTAACAGGCGCAAAGGAAGGAAGGGCTCGTTAAAGATTAGCTGTCAGGGGGAGAAAAGGTAAAAAGGTTGCAAGTCTGAGAGGTACAAGCCATGGTATCCACTTATCATTGATGTTTCAGCTCAAATATCACCTCCCCTGAGAGAAATTTCCTGACCCTTTATTGCAGCATCTCTCACACGCACACACACACACTGGGTGAAGCATAGGTAGAAATGATCTTTTTACTTATTTCTTTGCCCTCACCTAATCTTGCCTGGTTTGCCGCTAGAATCTATGACGGTGTCAACACAGAGTAGGTACTCCATGAATATTTGTCAAAGGAATAGATTCCTGTCATCGTAGAAAAGATCGTTCTCTCAGCTTAGCATGTCTCAGATTAGCATCAGCAGATGAGAAACTGAGTGAAGAAAACCTGCTTGCCTGGGGTAGCATGGCAAATGAGTGGCAAGGCCAGTTTTCTTATACCCCAAATTCCAAAGAACACAGTGATACAGCTCTGACATGCCTGTTTTGTGTTAGCTGATGGTTAGTATTCAGTTGCACTCTAAGTAAGGTTTGGTTTGAGCTGCAGACCAGAACTAGGATGAGTCCAGTGAGGTCTTCACCTTGGGAGCAAAATTTATGGGGACACCAAAAACTCAGTAATCAAGATAAACAGCATCTTTATGCAATATTTTAAAGAAGAAGAATTAATGCAAACTAGTCTATAATGAACAGAATATCAATATTTTAAGTAAAGACAGGATCAGACCATACACTTACATGTCTCTTCCTCACTCATCTCAACCCAATCCTAGTCCTGGTGAAAACACTCCCAAACTCAGTGAAATAAAGGGTAGATTCCCTATACTGCATTTCTCTGTTTACCTACCACCCTCCACCATCAGATGATATACTTGCAGAGAGTAAACACCACAGCTTACTCATTCCTTGATTTTCCCAGGCCTAGGACAGGGTTTGTCTCATCTCAAATGCTCAACAAATGCTTGTTAAATGACAAAATAGAAGGCAGTAGCTTCTGCAAGCATGGAGGCAGGAAGCATTAGCAATGGAAACCTCAAGTTTTTATAAGTGCTGATGCAGGATGCCTTCTCAGCAGAGCAACTATTTCAAGCTCTGGGCTACACACAGCCCTAAGTCTGGGTATTGCCTATTTGTATTTTAATTACGAAAATTTTTAGAAAAGGTCAGTAACAAAATCAGGGCATCACAAGTTTCTAACAGATGGCAGGAATGTATCTTGAGGAAGCCGCACCTTTTTCAAATTCCCTGCTAGTGGCAGTAGTCCTGTCCTACAGCTCACTTCTGATAGACACCCTTGGAGTACACAGTTGGAATGATCTGGGCATTTAACTTTTGTCCCCTCTCAAAGAGGAGTTGCCAAGAAGCTGTAAGTCATCTCCACATGTTTGAACAAGCCACATGCATGCGGCCCAGTTCCCTTGGAAACACCCTTGGTACAAATAAGGTACCAAGAGTGTTTCCCTGATGTCTTCTGTAAAACGCACCTGTTCCTGGACAAGAACCCCATGGTCTGTCTCCTCCGAGCAGGAGCCACTTTGCCATGAGTTTGTTTTCACCAGAGGCTCATGTAAGAGAAGCAGTATCTTATTCATCTATTCAACCACCACTTTATCTTGCTTGGGATGATAAAACATAGTAACCCCAGAAGGAAAACACGTTCTTGCTGTTAGCTGTGGGGGAACACTAGAAATTTTTATTTTGCTTTATCACAGACCTCTTTGATGTATGTCATTTCCTCATCTCTCAAAGCAATACAATTACTAATGGAACTTGAAGAAATGCTCATACACAGCTATTGGCAGGGGAATATACCTTTGCTATAATGTGAAGTAAAAAAAAAAACAGTATAGAGTGCTTGACTTTAATGAGACTTAAAATATGCACCAAGAAACTGAAAAGAAATATGCAAAACACTAAAATTAGATTGGTAGTAAAGTGATAATTTTTTCCTTTTTCCCTTTAAAATGTCCTATAATAAATGGGTTCATTTTATAATCGTAAATGTGAAACTATTTATCTACATTGAGACTTGTGCCCTTGTTCTTCTAACATCAGATCTGGATCACGGCAAGAAGCTGTATGTCTCCCTTCCTTTTGGTCTATACATGCTTGTCTTCTGTATGTTGGCTTTTCTGTTTTTCTTATATAAATCTTACTGTGAAGCTTCTGATACTCAGTTCTCACACACCTGAAGCTAACCTTACGATGTCCACATGGTACTTTTTAAAATAAGAAAGAAGAACACAGTACATCGGTGCCTCAAATAATGTCATTTGGTTCATTATCACTTTGTTATAATGTTCATGAGATGCCCTAGAAACTCAACTCTTGTTCATATCAATTAGCTTATGGTATAAATGGTTTCCTTATAAGTAGTTTTGCTTAAAGTCACAGAATCTGTGGATAGTGTTAAGTGAGGACCTACTGTATCTCAGCACAGCCTCACCCAAGTGCATATTTCTTTCTCTTACCTACTAGGAATAGTTCTGAGTGTTGCAAAAGGGGTAAAGCTCCATAACAGCAGCCAACTAGAAGCTCCACCAGAGCCTCCTCCTATTAAGAAATCCACAAATTGTATTTTGAAAAAGAGTGCATAAAGCCATGGGTCATGAGGGGGCTGGCGGGGTGAATGGAGAGATGATTCTCAAGGGTGGGATTATGATGCACTTTTCTCTCTCTTCCCAATGCGCACTCTTCTGTAGTCCACAAATTTTGTGTGAATTCTAGTATGAGCATAAAGCCGATATGTATAATTAGAAAAAAAATCAGGAGCAAACTAGAATAAAGACACAGTGTGGAATAAATATTCCACAGGGCATTACACTGTCTTAAATTTATAAACATGCTCAAATATATTTAAAGCAAAAATACTTGAAATGACAAAAAATACTACACTAAGGAGTATACATTCTTCTCTTTGAAAAGCCTTACAGTTCTGCAGAGACATTGGCCCAGCTTATCCTAAAAATAAAATAACAAAAAAGCACAAATATGTGGTTAAATGATAGTTATAACAGCATTGTTTGTAAGAGGAAAAAGAAAAATCACAAAAGATCCAACTACTTGACATTAGAAAACCTGCTAAATAAATAATAGTGCATACTTCCAATGGAATTCTCCCAAACATTAAAAATATTCTTGTAGAATATGTGGAAGTTTGTATGAATATTATTCTATTTGAAAAAGAGGTTCAAAAGTAGTAATAGGAGTTCCCATTTAGAAAATATTTTGGATACCTGTCATGCTTTCAAAAATATACATATAGACTTTGGGTCAAGATGGAGACATAGGTAAATATGGCTTTCCTCCTTGCACAACCAAATCAAAATTACAACTAAACTGTAAAACAACCATGCTGTAGAACCACAAAATTACAAATAAAGTGTAGAACAACACTAGGAAGCATGCGAAATTGCGTTGAATGGAAGTCTGACAACTATGGAATTTAAGAAGAAATCATCCACCCAAACTGGCAAGAGGGGTAGAGATGTGAAGATGCAGAATGGGCTGGTCCCACACCCACATATGGTGGATAAAATTAGGGGGGATATCTCGAGAGTGAGGGGTCACAACCTCATACTAGGCACCCAAGCCCAGTCCTCATAACTTCTGGCTGCAGAAAACAATGGGGATTGAGTCAGTGAAAGAAACTTCTGGAGTTCCAAGCAGTTTCTCTTGAAGGACCCACACACAGACTTACTCAGACTCCCTCTGAGCTCCAACACCAGGGTGGCAGCTTGAAAGGCACCAGTGGTGTATGGGGAGAATATGAAGAGTCCAGCACCAGGGTAAAAGCTGGGGGACGGTTTCTATCGATAGAACTGCAGGCAGAGGCCCTTGTTCCTTTACTAAGGCATCCCGCCACAGAGCCACAGAGGCAGCAGGCAGGTACACTGAGACTCCATCAACCCTACTCACACCGTTTGCCTCACCCTGGTGATTCCCTGAGGCTCCATTCCATCCACTTTATGGGCCCACCCAAGCTGTTAACACTGGCTTTCTCATATGAATGGCTTATCTTGACTCCTGCTTTAGATCTTAAATCTTCTCAAACAATAAAACCATTTGGCTTCAGTGAGCCCTAGACCCTTTACCCCTTGCTAAGTGGCCCCAGGCCTGGCACTAGCAGCAGCTGGCCTTGGTTCACAGCCTGGCCTCAAGGGTGGACAGCTTCAAGTCCAGAACAAGTAGCAGCCTTCAGCAGATTGATTTATAGCTTATGCCCAGCGGCCCCAGACAGAATACAAGTAGTGGCTGACCTTGGCTTGCACCATCCAGGAACCCCCACAGACTGCTCACCCAGTAGATAACTACAGACCACATCATATCATTACCACCCAATCACCTCCACAAGTGACACACTCAAGGGGCAGACTTACTGGGCTCCAGAGCCCTGCTGAAGTAAGTTTTGCTCTGTGGAGTGGGCCTCTGCACAGTTGATTCTCCACAGAGCATGGAAGGTAGTGGTCAGTGTTTATAGCCAGTCCTTGCAGCTGAATAGCCTAGGTAAATCCCTCACATTGATCTCCCAGTAGCACTTAAGGCTCAACTAAAAGAAGAAGGTGTACTCATCCCACATGGGGGTGTACCTCAAGTATACAGCTTGGGTGATAGGGGAGGCTATGCCACTGGACCCTACAGGACACCTACTACATTAGGTCAGGGCACTAAGACAAGGAGTCATATAGCAGCTCTACCTAATACATAGAAACAAAGGGAAGCTGCCAAAATGAGGAGATAAAGAAACATTGCCCAAATGAAAGAACAGAATGAAGCTCCAGGAAAAGAACTAAGCAAAATGGAAATAAGCAATCTATCAGATGCAGAGTTCAAAACACTAGTTATAAGGATGCTCAAGGAACTTAATGAGGACCTCAACAGCATAAAAAATTTCCAGTCAGAAATGAAGGATACACTAATTAAAATAAAGAACAATTTATAAGGAAACAACAGTAGAGTGGATGAAGCTGAGAATAAAATCAATAATTTGGAACATGAGGAAGTAAACAACCAATCAGAACAAGAAGAAGAAAGAAGAATAAAAAAAGCAAAAAAACAAAAAACCAAGGATAGTGTGAGGAGCACGAAAAGTCTCAAACAAGAAGGATGCAAACAGATCCACTCCAAGACACATCATAATTAAAATGCCAAAGGTTAAAAATAAAGACAGAATCTTAAAAGCAGCAAGAAAAAAGCAGTTAATTACCTAAAGAGGAGTTCCCATAAGACTGTCAGCTGATTTCTCAAAAGAAATTTTGCAGGCTAGAAGGGATTGGCAAGAAATATTCAGGGCAGTTAAAGAGCTTCCTAGACAAGAAAAATCTAAAGGAGTTCATTGTCACCAAACCATTATTATATGAAATGTTAATGGAACTCATTTAAGAAAAGAAAGATCAAAACTGTGAACAAAAAAATGGTAGTTAAAAACATATCTATCACCAATTGAATCTCAAAAACAAACTAAGCAAACAAGCAGAACAGAGACAGAATCATGGATATGGAGAATGTTTTGATGGTTGCCAGATGGGAGGGGGATTTGGAGGAGTAAGTGAAGAGGTGAGGAGATTAAGGAATACAAATTGGTAGTTAGAGTATAGCCATGCAGATATAAAGTACAGTATAGAAAATGCAGTAGCTGAAGAACTTACATGCATGACCCAAGGACATGAACAATGGTGTGGGGACTGCCTGAGGGAGTGGGAGTGCTGAGTAGAGGAGGGCAAAAGGGGAAATATTGGGACAACTGTAATAGCATAATCAATAAAATATAATTAAAAATACATATAGTTAAATATTAAAAAGTCCGGTCTAAAATAAAAAATATTACAAATTATGATCAATTGTTTTGGTGTTTGAATTTCAAGTGAGTTATTAGTTTCCCTTTTGCTCAGCTATTTTTTTATTTTTTAAAGTGTATTTTTGGGCTGTGAACCAGGCATCGCAGGTTCAATTCCCAGTCAGGGCACATGCCTAGGTTGCAGACCATGTCCCCCAGCAACCGCACACTGATGTTTCTCTCTCTCTCTCTCTCTCCCTCTCTCTCCCTCTCTCTCCCTCCCTTCCCTCTTTAAAAATAAATAAAGAAAATCTAAAAAAAGTGTATTTTTTGTATAATGAATAAAAATAAAATACAAATATATATAATTATTTGACTTTTTAATGTTCTGAAAGACAGAATGTTCTAAGTGGTAGAATATACAAATGACTTTTCTTTTTTTATCTATCCTGAATTTCTATAAGAAGTTTGTATTATTTTTAATTAAGAAACTCTTTTAAATTTGAAAGTACAAAATTAAAAATAAAATATTTTATTAAAATTTATTAAAATGTACATTAAATAAAATAATATTTTTAATATGCATAATCATATTGTAAGACAAATTCTAGTATTTTTTTGGGGAAATTTAAGGTTTTATTTCTTTACAATTTTCTAAGTTTTTTTCCCTATGACACATTTTTTTGTAATAAAAGAAAAATGGTTTTTTTTCTAATTTTTTACAATAGGCATGTGAAGGCTTTATAATACCGTGCGTGCTCCTTATTTTCCCCGTTCCCCTATAAAAGCACAGATGCAAAGGTAACTTTTGAATAATCCCTTACACTTACGTGACAGTTTACTGTTCGAAAAGTACATTTATAAGTAACATATTGGAACCCCAAGGGTCACAGAAAGGTCAGAGAGGAAACAAAGCTCATTGAGGTGTGGGATTTGCCTGACATCCTGTGTCTTGAGAGAGGTGGCTCCAGAAGGAATGAAGCCCAGCTTTGTAGCTCCAGGTTTTCAGGATCCTTTACTGCCTTTGGGGATAGCTTTCTGTTAAAGAGCACACACACTCTCTGTTTCTCTCTTTCTTACACACACACACAGAAGTGTTTGGGGCACCCCATGTGCCTTGGGGTGGGAGCTAAGTGCATCCGAGTGAGCACCTTTGAACGTAGTCACAGGTGCACTTGCAGGACCAGCTTGGCTCCGAGTGAACAGTGAACATCCTTCCTCCTCGACTACCTTATTTCTCCGCATTTCCCAACCTGTCCTCCGCCCTGCTTATTCTTTGGGCTTCCCCTTTCCCTAGCTCTCAAGTCTTTATCGTATTTTTTGTTAGCTAGCAAGGGCTCGCTGCTCAACATGCACAAAAGCCAGTACTATGATACCAGTTTCTGAGAAAAGAAAGAGCTTTTATTGCTGAATCAACCTGCAGGAGACAAGAGCCACCCAGTGTTCAGTGTTCGGGTGGGGTTTTAAGGGGTATCAGCACCAGATCTTCCTGGACAACAGACCCTCCACTTCTGAGAGGGTTCTGGCATTAAGGTTCTGGTCATGTCCTGGTCCCGTGATTCTGTTGTGGGGACAGTTAACGGTTCACAAGTGTTAGTTTCGAGTGATATAACTTTGGTTTTGTGCCTTGTTAGAAACAGGATAGAACCAGTTTCAGCTGGTTGGGCAGTTACAAACCCTGGGGGGCAGCAACTGCTCTATCCACTTCCTGCTGCTAAGAGGACAAAGTAAGTGAGGACTAGGACTATATAAGCAAATATCACAACTGGAAAGTAAAAAATTGTTTAAAACTATTCAATAGCAAGTTAGGATAGATAATTCAGGTTTATACAGGCCTGGTTCAGACTCTTGGAAGGAAGCAGTCTTCTTTCTGGCTGTCTGTGTCTTTTCTTCTTGGCCAGGTGGGGTCTGTTGTCCTGTTTCTTTTGAAAAGTAGCTAACTAGAAGGACTTCACAGGTTCCATTCCATGTAAGTTGTCACTGACTGTCAGTGTTGATTTTTCCAAGTCTTGAGGGCCAGATAAAGCAGCACCTAGAGACGGCACACATTTTATAGCATCTAATTTTTTACAATATGGTTAAGGAAGGGTCTCTCATATAACATTTCATACAGGCTCAACTGGAACTTGCTTCTAGGGGCTACTCTCACCCTAAACAGGGCAGCTGAAAGAACCCTATCCCAAGTTAGGTTGGCTTCTTTCATTTATCTTTTCATTCTTTCCTGCAGACTAAGACCACCATAAAGCAAGGAAGGCTGATTGTATTCCAAGGGCCTCAAGTACTTCCAATGTCACCTTGGCTCTGACTTCCCCAAATACAGTGGGGGCATTTTTAAATCCTTGTTGGAGTACCATCAAGCACTACTATTGTTTCATGTTAGTCTTTGGGTCATCCCATTCAAAGGCAAAGAGTTTCTGCTACTCAGGACTTATGGGTACACAGGAAAAGGCAGCTTTTCAGTCCAGAACTGTAAACCAGCAAAAGTCTCAGGATAAAACTGTAAGCACCAGTGTATGTCAACAGTTTGGTTAGTGGCTCTAAAGGAGTCCCCAAGCCCCATCGTTCTTGGTCACTATCTGTGAGTTATGGTATCTGTTGGGATGTTTTGGAGTAAGTCTCTTTTTCTTCTGGCCAAAGAAGGTTGGGACACACTCATTTCCAGAGTCCTTCATGTCTTCGAAAGGCACATAGTTGTGGTCCAAGATATGGATGGCCTTTTCAGCTTTGTTGTGGGTCCTGAGCTCTTACTCATGGTCATTTGTTCTTCCCTAAGACATCATTTTGGGTCTTCGCTGGTCATGGCAGAGGGATGCAGCAAGCAGAGCAGCTTTTTGTGTCAAGTCATGTAGCGTCTGCCTTTCCTGAATTTGATCTTGGCTATTAAACACTTTAAAATCAAACTCAACCAATTGAACACTGGCAGCCCCAGTCCCCCTTCCAGGTTTTGTAGAGTTTTGGTTTTTTTTCTTATATCTGGAACACTCTGGTTGATAAAGTTCATATTAACTACTCTGCTGTTATTTGGATGTTGCAGATCAGCATCAGGATATTGTTGGAAGTCCTCAAAAATACTTTAAAGGAATGTAGGTGGTTCCTCCTTGGGCCCCCGTTGTACTTCCTGGATCTTATTCAAACTCTGGTTTTGGGATCCCTTTGTGCAGTCCTTATAGTGGTTTAACTTTGCTCAGTCTCCTGCATCACTGGGGTCCCACCATGGTTCTCTTCCAGAGATGGCCTGCATGGCTGGGGTCCTGATTGCATTGTTTGGTTGTAATTCATGGAGCCTCTTGGCTTCATGGTGGGCCTTCTGTAATACCATCCTGCATTCCTCCAGAGTGTGGAGGGTATTCATGAGGTCCTAGAAGTCAGCCAGTTGGGAAGAGCAACAAAAGCAGAGGTGAAGAGATTCTCTCTATCTTTAGGGCCATCTCATTAGGATGGCAAGTTATTCTTACAGTTATCTAGATCAGAGTTAGACGAGGGGGAGTGCACATATGCAAATCTCCTAGGTTGACCATGTTCATCTAGACCTGCAAGGATTTGTCTCAAGGGATATTGCCCTACCTGAGGCAGAGTAATCCTGGGGCTGAATTGAGTCCTCTGGTGAGTATATGGAGGGGAAAACTTCCCTTCTGACTATTTGGCAGGAGGGTACAGGTCTGGACCACAGCCTTTGGAGAATTGTTGGTGGAAGCCTTGGCACTACTCACAGGAATCCCTACCTCACACTCAGGGCATCATGGGGGGAGGGCTGAAGGAGGAGCCTGATATAGTAAACCAAGATCATCATTTGGCTCTGACTTTGGCAAGACAGGCTTTTCCTGGTATGAGGCTGGAGGGGGGCCCTTCCTTCCGAATCATAATTTAACATCTGTTTTTTAAATTTTTATTGTGATATAAATACATAAATGATTGTACATATGGGGTTTAGTCTCATTTCCCCTCCCTTTTGCAAAGCAACTCTAACTGTGAAATAGTATTATAGGTTAAGGGCCCATTTTCAGGACATTTTTCCTAACTCTAACTGATATTGGGGCCAGGTTGTGTTAAAAAGCAAACCATTCTCCTCTTACTACACAGGTGGCAAATACACCGTGGGCCGAATACGGCCCTCCACTTTATTTTATCCGGCCTGGCACCTTGTTTCTACCTGGCAGCAGCGCTGAGCACTCACTTAACTGTTAAGGAGTAGTTACATTTGTACAGTCCTAAAATTACATTTGGCCATTTGAAGGCAGCGGTGAGACTGATGTGGCACCTTGTGAAAATGAGTTTGATACCCCTGGACTAGGTTCATAGCTAAATACTGATTAATTTAAAAGAATATATCCCAAAAGATTGCAGTCAGGTTAACTATTAGCATTCCTCATTTTGAAAGGTATCTTAAAATTATCAGAGCAAAAATAACAAGGGGCAGATTCAATGAAGTTTTGCTGTGGTCCTCCATTGTTAACCCTTATTAACCAATTCTTAACAGATAATACAATCAGACATAGACAAACAAAGACATCAAAAACCCTGGGACTCTAATCCAAGGTTCAGCACTCTAACCCAATCCTTTGAGTACCTCACTTTGAGTATATAACTTTTTATGTTGTATCTCTTAAGGTGGGATTTTAGCCCAGAACTGCAGCCCCAGGACCCAAACTTGACGCAGACACTGGCCCACATTGTTCGAGTCATTATGGATGAAATGAGACATCCACACAGATTACCAAATCTAGAGGAGCAAAAGGGACAGCATGGCTTTTCTCTCAAGGGGAGAAAAAGCCACAGCCTCTGCCACGACAGGCCTTTATTGGGTTTCTCTGCCCATTACATGATGGTCATCATTTACTCTGCACAGGTTCGCTTTGGTGGTTACCTTTTACAGAAAACAAAAGAGCCAATGCCGCTAATCAGATCACAGAAGAGGGGCATTTGCAAATGAAAAGGCAAAAGTGGTTAAACCAGCCAGTTATACTCATCCTTCCAAGGTTTAGCACGGATTTTGGGAAGTTACTTTGCAGTAAATGTCTTCAATTCAGGGTGAGGGAATTTTAGCAAAAAGCAAGACTCATAGCAGCCTAGGTACATTGCAGGCCTGATTCCCTACAGGAGAACCTACCCATGGGCATGGGTCCTGTGCATCTCCCAGTGGGAGCTGGGCCCACGCCATACATAACGGTCTCCTACACAAACTCAAGGTTCAGGACCCTAACCTGACAAAATCTCCCCAGGGTGGAGCTCTAACCCAAGTTCTGATGAGCTTATTAGACATTTTAGGCACAAGTGTGTTTTAATGAGGTTACTCACCCAAAAGAATTTGATCCAGAAGCTGTTTCTTTTCTCAAAAGTGAAAGTGGTGCCAAAGAGCCTGTAGCACCACAGCTCAGGGTGGGAAGCAGAACCCAGCAACCAGCAGCCAAGGCTGTACAAAAACCACTCTAGGTGACCACTCAGGGTCCAACACCAGGGCTCATGTCCTGCTGGAGGCTACAGTCTCTCAGGCAAGGTGGTCACCAGATCGAAATTTTTGGTCGCCAAAAGAGCTGCTGCCTGAAGCACACAGAAGCCAAAACTATGGCACCAGCTTTTGAGAAAAGAAAGAGATTTTATTGCTGAGTCAATCTGCAGGAGACAAGAGGTACCATTTAAATTTGCCTCCCTGATCCAGGGTATAGGGTAGGATTTAAGGGATTTTAGTACCAGATCTTCCTACACAATGGACTCTCTACTTCTGACAGGGTTTTGGTGTTGAGATTCTGGTCATGTCCTGGTCCTTGGTTCCATTGTGGGGAACAGTTAAGGGTTCACAAGTATTACTCATGAGTAGTGTAACTTTGGTTCTGGGTCTTTTTAGATATAGGACAGGGCCAGTTTGATCTGGTTCCATGGTTACAATTTTCCTGTAGTGCCTTCTGTGAAATGAATAGAAACCATGAAAAGGAGAGAGACTAGAGCTTCCTGGCACTCCTTTCCCCTGTTGTCCTAATCTGTGTGCTTAAGAAGCATCATGCCTACAAGGCTATTGATTTGGCACAAGGAGCTGATATTTCTTCTCAGTCCTAACTCAAAAATAAATATTTGCTCCCTCCCTTTTTCTCCTCCTTCTCTGTCTTCCTCTCTCTTCCCCTTCCTCCATCTCCCTCTCTCAGTCCCTCCATATCCACCCCTCTTTCTGCTGTAATGGCCTCTTTGTCTCACAAAGACAGAATTACTCAGCAGCTCTCAACTTTACTATGCTTATATAATAGTCCTCCCCACACCCCATCCATCCAAGGTTTTGCTTTCCATGGTTTCAATTAACTGCAGACAACCTCAGGCTAAAAATATTGAATGGAAAATTGCATACATAAACAATTTATAAGTTTTTATGGCATGCCATTCTGAGTAGTGTGATGAAATCTCACACTTTCCCACTCTATCCAGACCAGGACACAAATGGTCCCTTTGTCCAGTGTGTCCACGTTGTATACACCACCCATCCATTAGTCACTTAGTAGTTGTCTTGACTATCAGAATGGTTATCAGAGAGAGAGAGAGATTGCATTTATATAACTTTTATTACAGTGTATTTTTACAATTGTGTTTTTTGTTATTGTTGTTGATCTCCTACTTTACCTAACTTATAAATTAAATTGTATTATAGATATGTATGTATAGGAAAAACAGTGTATATAGGATTTGGTATTATCTGACATTTCAGGCATCTGAAGTCTTGGAACGTATGCCCTGAGGATAAGAGGGGACTGCTGTACTTTCTGCTGGTAGAATTTTGGAGGACTCACTTGAAGGAATTAAAATACACAAGACAAGACTAAATAGGTCAGCAGTCAGTACAGTGCAAGTGCTAATATTATGTAAGAATTGTGTGTCCATTTCACTTGCCCTTTAGCATTAAGCAGTTTGGATAGAATAGTGTGTCTCAAATTTGGCTAAATATTAGAAATTATTTGGGGAAATTTTTAAGAATCCCAATGCCCACCCAATTAAATCAGAACCTCTGGGGATGTGATCCAGGAATTAGCATTTTAAGAACTCCCGATATGATTTCAACATGCAGTCACAAAGCAAAACCATTGACTGTGTGCCTCTTCAGGCAAAGGCTTCTCCTAGCTAGCTTCTTTGACTATGACTTCTTCCTTCCAGAAGTTGTGCCCCAATCTGCACATCCATCAGAATTAACTGCTCAACATTCAGGTAACAATTTGTAACATAGGGGGTGGGTCCAAGTTTCTAAAGGGCCTTGTGTTTACTATGCCTGGGTCTAGGCAGCCAAATGCAGAGCAGCTGGGACAAACCTAAACTTTGATCCCCCAGAATAAAGACTGGGGTGGGGGTGAGGGGTGGCAATGGAGAAGAACCCCCTTGTTGGCTGGGCACACGGGCACAGGGGAGAGGTATGTCTAATGGGGATTGCTCAAGTGAAATGTTGTACAGAGCCTCAGGCAGCACCTCATGCAGCCGCCACCACAAGATATAAGGAATCTTCCATAAAACCACAATATTTGCAGATTTTTGGTATGCCTAAATTTCAGAACGGGGCTAAGGTTTGAAACAAGGCTGACAAAGGGCCAACTCTGAGCTGGCTTCTGGAGACAAGTGTCAGCCCACACCTGGGCTTCAACAGTATCAACTCAATCACAGTAAAGCTAATTAAGCTCATTGGTCAGAATCTGTTGGAGCACCGGTGCTGGGCTCATGGCACACTCATAGAGACCCACTGGACTGAAGCCTGGTGCATGCTACCAGCCAAGGCTGACTTCTGTGCTCCAATATATATTGTTCAGTATCCTCTGTGAGCATTGAGTATAATCAAATTCACAATGTTAATAAAAAAAAAAAGAGCCTCCAATTCCAATAAATGGCATGGACTTCACATCTCCTATTTACCGTTGACTTCTCAATAGATAAACTGCTTCAAAGACCCAAGTTAAGTTGTCATTTCAGGTAAGGCAGATTTAGGTTTTTTCTAATGGATCTGAATTTTCAAGGTTTCGACCAGTTGGCTTCTCTTACTGGCAATTCTCTTGAGGCTTTTTTTCCTAAACCAGCAGCTCCCCACACCATGCCTGATCTAATATCTTGCTAAGACCCTGTCCTGATTCTTTCCAGCTGGGAAAGTTGCCTCTTTCATTTAGTCCAGCAGTTCTCAGACCTGGCTGCATATAAGAATAAGCTGGGGGGTTATTTTCTTAACATGTCTTGTCTGGCCCCATCCCAATCAATTAAAAAAAAATCAGAATTTCTGGGGAGAGATACAACAATGGATAGTTTTTAAAGCTCTCCATGTGACACTAAAGTCCTATCAGAGTTGAAAACCTTCAGTCTATCTCTTCTTTTACACTTTCTTTACTCATCTGCCTAGGCCCCCCTTCTGCCTGCCCACTCTGTGTGATCCTTATCCTGCACTTCCCCCACCTCCCCAGGCAAAGTAGTGCATCTCCTCCAATAGGTAACAAACGAGGGAAACACCCATCAGGACAAGACCTCTAGTTCTTGCTCTTTAAAGGTGATGCCAGTGACCAGCAGCCTTGAAATTACCTGGAAACTCATTTAAATTACATAATTCTACCAACTCAGAATCTGCATTTAAACAAAATCTCCGGGTGATATGAATGCACACGGGAGTTTGATGAGCACTTTAATTAACACATAAGCCCACATCCTCAGAATCGAACCACCTAAAAGCCTCTGTGATGAAGGTTAGAATTATGTGCTCCAAACCCTCAGGTCTCCCAGAGTCCTGGCTCTTCATGAGGCCTTGTCCTAAATGCCTCCTCAGATACAGGTTCATTTTATCCTTGCTATAAATCTGTGGGGTAGGTTTATTATTATCCCCAAATGAAAGAAAACAAGGCTCAGAGAAGTGAAATGACTTACTCAAGCTGGTAAGTGATAGATTCAGGATTTTGGTAGAGGTCTGTTTGATTCCAAAGTTGGTTCTCTTTACAACAAAAGAGGTGTCAGATGTTTTACCATGAAGTGGGTGGGCATACAGAATAGGTGAGATGGCTCCTGCCATCCAAACCCTTCCTGCTCTGCATGATCACATTAGACACTCTCTCTGCTCATGCAGAGAGACCAGTTATCCTGCTGCAGCAGTAATTCATCTTCTCACCTCGAAAATGACCAAAAGGAACTTTAGAGTTCTGTTCTCAGCAACGTTGAGAACCTCTGGAGAGCATGGTTTGTTCAGCCTCTTCTTGGCGAACTCTTCTGGACATGGAGCTCATTTCCTCTTCAGCACAGAATCCAGTCTCTTGAGTATTAAAAGTTATATTTTCCTTTCATGTTCTCTTCTCCTAAGCCAAAAATCATCAAACCAGATGGCCCTTTCTCTGTCATGTATTAGATGTGTACAGTTTTAAATGGTTGTAAAAAATAATTGGAACTCTTGTTAAATGGAACAGAGCCTTCCTACCTAGCTTAAAGTTGAGGTCAGTGTGGCCATGTTGCTGAATGAAGCTCCTTGTACCTGAGCCATGAAGTCACTTCTCCATCTTTTAAACAGGATCCTCAATGCAACAAACTAGGTTGAAAACACAAATCTCAGCAGAAGTCCCTGCATAGGGTAACTGAAGACATGGCTCCTCCACAACCTCAGAGAACAGGTGGCTGCCTGGCCAGCAGCTATAAGAAACAAGGAAAACAGTCTGTATCTTGATGTCCCAGCCCTCTCAAGGCCCCTGTGCCTCCAGGCTGCTGTGTTTATCACAAAAGTGTAGAATTTTCACAACCCTATAAGTAGCAACAAGGCAGGAGGTGGGATGCAGTTGCCCTCACTCTGTCTGCCACCATCAGTGCACTCCTCTGGAACATAAATAATAAATGACATGTCCACGGCATGTCTACATATGCTGGTCCTCTGAGTGTTTTTTCGGAATATCATTAACACAAATGCAAACATAAATACAGCTTCCTGGTTCAGAGCCCCTGTGTTACAATTGGCATAGTTGGCAGCCCCAGAAAGGACCCCTGCTGACAACATGCTGGGTGGGGAGCCCCAGGGGAAATCCTGGGAAGGCCCATCAGTTCAGTAAGAGGTCAAAAGCCTACTGAAGGTATATCCCCAACAATCCCCTGGGCCTTGTAGAACTTTGAAAGGGGGCAGAGGAATGCTGCCTCCAGGGGAAGAGGAAGAAGTGGCCAAAGTGAAAGTACAGCAGTTAGAGGATAAGCTTAAGTTCGAGAGGAAAATGAGGAGATAAGATTCTAAGGCTAGTCTCAGTCTCTCCTTTCAGAAGACTTAGTTTGAGAGTATTCATCTGTTTAAACTTTGTCTTTGCTTCCGATATTGTTATTGTTTCTATTTTGAAAGGAATGACTTGGTCTAGCTCTCGAATTGATTTGCCAAAGGTCTGGTAAATGGGAAAAGATCTTTAATGTGCAAGCTTTTATGTTGTTACATCATCAGGATTCTATGGAGAAAGGATTTAAATCAGTGGTTTAAAGGGGGCAAAAGATCTCACTCCTCTCTCAGACAGTAAAACTCAGAAAGGAAAGGAAAAAATGAGTCTTTTAAACACTTTGAATTCTCCTTCTGGAGGCCCAGGTATTTCCCCCATCTTTTCTTCAATCTCTATAAAAGTCACCAAGAACACTAGATAATGAGACAGCTTACTTCTGAGCGCACTACAGGAATGCAACAATCACCAGGGGAAAAATGTGAGCATATTTGCTCATGAGGGGAAAAACTATTTCTGAAAATTATAAAATGTATTTATAAATTTGTCAATCTAAAGAATGCTAATTACTTACTTCTAATTGGCACAAAAAGTTGGATATTCTAAGTGGGGAAAGAATAATGGTATTGGTAATAAGATATGTAAATATAGTAATATATTTAGAAGGAAATAGAATTAAAAATAAATTGTTCTAATTTCTGGATGAGTTAAAAGGGCAAACCAAAGGGGATTTGGAAGAGAAGGACTCTGTAGAGGGAAGAGGTAAAAAGACAGGTAAAAAGACGAGCAGATTGTCCTGATAAAATCATGTGCTTCTCTAAAAAAATTGGTAATTCAAAGTATGTGGGTCAACTTTACATGTTCAGTCTTCATGTATATGGCCTATATGTGATATGTGTTCATCTGTGTATTACATGTGGTATGTTTTCTGCCTCTGGGTGGCATAACTAGGAGGTAATATTTTATTAGCCTAAAGAAATTAAATACTGATATAAACTAAACAGGATCCTGTGGTTTAGACAAATTGTTTAATATCAAAACCAGTTTTAAATTTGATTAATATCTTTAAAAAGTTATTACAATAAAAGTGTGTTGTTCTAGCCCTGGCTGGCGTAGCTCAGTGGATTGAGCGTGGGCTGCAAACCAGGCATCACAGGTTCAATTCCCAGTCAGGGCACATGCCTGGGTTCCAGGCCATGTCTCCCAGCAACTGCACATTGATGTTTCTCTCTCTCTCCCTCTCCCTTCCCTCTCTAAAAATAAATAAATAAAATCTTTAAAAAAACCTGTGTTGTTCTACAAAAAGTCTATGTTCTAACATTTTGGTTAAGTTTGTTTGACAACCTTCCAAATCTTAAATTTTAAGAGACTTTTAACTGGGAAATGACTTTAGGGTGTTCCCATGGGCCCCTGGAATACATCAAGGATTTGTTCTCCCTCTTTTAGAAAAGCAAAGTTTTTTAAAAAGTATATTTTATTGATTATGCTATTACAGTTGTCCCATTTTTTTCTCCCCTTTATTCTCTTCCACCTTGTACCCCACTCCCTCCAGCATTCTCCCCTTAGTTCATGTCCATGGATTGTACATATAAGTTCTTTGGCTACTCCATTTCCTATACTACTCATCCTCCTCCTGTCTATTTTGTACCTATCAATTATGCTTCTTATTCCCTGTACCTTTTCCCCCATTCTTCTCCCACCATCTCCCCACTGATAAATCTCCATGTGATCTCCATTTCTGTGATTCTCTTCCTGTTCTAGTTGTTAGCTTAGTTTGTTTTTGTTTTGGGGGGCTTAGTTGTTGATAGTTGTGAATCTGTTGTAATTTTTCTGTTCATAGTTTTGATCTTCTTCTTTTTCTTAGATAAGTCCCTTTCACATTTCATATGATAAGGGCTGGGTGATGATGAACTCCTTTAACTTGATCTTATCTGGGAAGCACTTTATCTGCCCTTCCATACTAAATGATAGTCTTGCTGGATAAAGTAATCTTGGATGTAGGTCCTTGCTTTGCATGATTTTGAATACTCCTTTCCAACTCCTTCTTGCCTGTAAGGTTTCTTTTGAGAAATCAGCTGACAGTCTTACAGGGACGCCTTTGGATGTAACTGTCTCCTTGTCTCTTGCTGCTTTTAAGATTCTCTCCTTCTCTTTAATCTTGAATAATGTAATTATGATGTGCCTTGGTGTGTACTTCCTTGGGTACAACTTCTTTGGGACTCTCTGAGCTTCTGGACTTCCTGGAAGTCTATTTCCTTTGCCAGATTGGGGAAGTTCTCCTTCATTACATTTTCAAATAAGTTTTCCATTTCTTGCTCTTCCTCTTCTCCTTCTGGCATCCTTATGATTCCAATGTTGGAACATTTAAAGTTGTCCCAGAGGTTCCTAAGCCTCTCCTCATTTTTATGAGTTCCTGTTTATTCATTCTGTTTTGATAGAATGTTTATTTCTTCCTTCCACTCCAAACCATTGACTTGAGTCCCCATTTCTTTCCCATCAGTGTTGGTTCCATGTACATTTTTCTTTATTTCACTTCCATAGCCTTCATTTTTGCCTCTATTTTGCAATCATACTCAACCAATTCTGTGAGCATCCTGATTACCAGTATTTTGAACTGTGCATCTCATAGGTTGGCTCTTTGTCACTTAGTTATATTTTTTTCTGGAGCTTTGATCTGTTCTTTCATTTGGGCCATATTTCTTTGTCTTGGTGCACGTGTTAACAGGCAGAGCCTTAGTTATTGGCTAGGGCTGAGCAAGACACTTTGCTACGGTGTTGTGGCACTGTGTGGGGGGGAGAGTTCAGAGATGGAACAATGCTGCTTACTTGGTTCTCGCTCCACTTTTAGTCTCTTCCCTCACTACCCACAAGCAAATTGGGCCCTTCTGATGCTAATTCCTGGGTGAGTGGGCTTGTGTACATTCTCAGACCCTGTGGGTCTCTCCAAAAGAGGCTGGGAGTTTCTGCTGCTGTGCAATCCCCACAGGTTTTTACAGCCAAAGGTTTTGAGGCTTTATTTCCCCATCCTGGAATCTTGGGTTGTGTGCTCTGTCTCACTCCCCAGTGGTTCCTCCTGGTTTATCCTCATGCAAATGTGGGACCTCTGGGTCCACCAGTCACCGCCTTGCTGTGTTTTCTCTCTGCTCCAGGTGTCCATCTCCACCCCTCCTACCAGTCTGGATGAATGTTTCCTCTTTAACTCCTTGGTTGTCAGACTTCATACAGTTCAATTTTCTGACAGATCTGTTTGTTTTTGTTTTTAAATTTGTTGTTGTCCTTGTTTTGATTGTACAAGGAAGCAAAGTATATCTACCTATGCCTCTATCTTGGCCAGAAGTCTGAAAAGAGAAGTTTATGAACTAATTAGTCCTATTTAATATGTTTAAAGTACAAATAAAGATATAATGAGTATATTCTGTTTGTATATTTTCGAGAGATTATATAAAACAGACCAAGATTCTGCAATGTTCTCATATACTTTCATATGTAATTTTAGTTATCTTAAAATGTTATGACAGGAAAGCAAATTCCTTTGTCAATTACATTATATTCAAATCTACAACCACATATGTCATTTTAAGTTTTGTCATTTATAAATAGTCATTGTTTTACTATTATGTGTTTGCAAAAATATATCATGTCTCTGGAGGGATTCATGGAGAGAACTGACTTGTTTTGGATTGTATATTTCTGAGAATACATTTTCAGATCATACCTTTGAACCGAGTAAAGACTGGGGGAGCTCTGTGAAATAACTGGAGATGATCGCGATGGATAACATTGATTGTGGAACACAATAAATTGAAGCTAATTGTGGCTTTTATAACATTTTGTTGAAAAACATTGATAATTTTAACCTATTTTTAGACACAAGAAAACTTTTTCTTAAAGCAATTTCATAAATTATACTTTCATAAGCAATACTGAGCCATTTATATTTTTCTCTATACCTGATCCCTCTGGAATTTGGAAATTCTTAATAAGTGAGTATTATTCTTTCCATAGCAATATGTTTGCTTGAATACATACAACAGGAATTCAATTTCTTCATAATAGGACACAAAAGCCCATTTCAGTTGCAGTTTAATTAACTAAGTATTTGTCTTCAATGTCTTGTTTGAAAGAGTTATGCCTGGACTCTGGGTGTCACCAGAAAACCTAAAGGAATTGAAATTGACTTTCAAAGCAAATAAATGTCCCTTGGAGAAATGGCCTAGTACACTGCTTTTCAGAAGGTTCATGGCAGTCCTTTGAGGTAAGGAGCAAAAGTTGCTTTCCTGGAAGATGTCAAGGAAAGAAACTCAAGACATTTTGGGTACCTCAAAAACTTGAAAAACTCACTCAAATCTGCAGGTACTGCAAAGCATGATGCCAAATGCATGGCTTGACATCCCAGCCCTGAGGGCTAATTAAAGCACAATCTAGGAATTCCTTGTAATGTTTCAGCAAAGTAGATTTAAGAAAGCCTATCTAATCAATTGTTTTTCCTGTTCCATTTATGCAAATAATCAGGCCAAAATGAAACTAGACTTAATACAATATATGAATTGGTCTTGATTTGGCTCTTTGATAAAAATGAGGGTGATTTTAAGAGAAAAATTATGTTTCAATAAAATCTACTATGCACAATTATGGAAATTAGACCCTGATTCAGTGAATTATCTGTAAAATTTTATTTCTCACCTATGAACTAGAGTGGATCCTGATTTTTTTCTAGTTTTCTTTCCAGAGATATTAAAACTACAGATAAAGAGGATCTGTCAGATTGTTGCTGCTTAATTTCATTCCAGCAAAAGCCTTGCATTTGGAAGTCTCATCTGACATTTTTGCATACTCAGAAACTGGTTTATAATTTGTGTTAATTAACCTTTGAGTTGTATTTTCATACCTGGTTGCCTGATTACACAGTATAGAACTCACTTTGGAAGCCCATTTTCATCACCACCTCCTGAAATGAGACTCAATGGTTTGGCTGAATGGACTTGTTGTCAGAACTGGATGGCTGAATTGGATACAACAATTTCATATTGAGATGATGATGCTTCAGGGATTCCAGCTTATCCCTACTTTGGAAGAATCAGCTAACAGCCTCTCTGTTCATTCCTTTGTCCTCCTTAGATCAGGCAGGAAGAGACTTCTATACCTCACACAGGCAGGGAGGGACCTGGTTTCTCTGTCAAATTCATAGGAATTTTCTGGTCAGGTAAAACAAGTGGGCTTCTCAGCCTTTGCCTTCTTTTCCTCCTCCCAGGGTATAGCCAATGCTGTATTTGTGGCATATGGATGCAATGTGCCAATGCCCTCACCACCCAGGGACTTCCTGTCTGGAAGAACTAACGTGATGATTGTGAGGTAGAGGAGCAATGTTGGGGTAGAGTGTGGGGTAATCAGGATATGGCCCCTCCACCCCAGAGAACAAGTGACTGCCTGGCCAGCAGCTATAAAGGAATAAGGAAAACAGTCTGTATCTTGACGTCCCAGCCCTCTCAAGACCCCTGTGTCTTGAGGCTACTGTGTTTATCACAAAAGTGTAGAGTTTTCACATGCTGCTTCCCCCCAGCCCTATAAGTAGCACCAAGACTGGAGGTGAGGTACAGTCTCTCTCACCCGGTCTACCACCATAAGTGCACTCCCCTATAACATGAGTAATAAACAGCATGTCCACAGTATGTCCACATCTTCTGGTCCTTCAGGTGTTTTTTTTGGCAATATCACGAACACAAGTGCAAACACAAACATAGCTCCCCAGTTTGAAGCTACTATGTTACACCTTGGCATTCCTTGAGCTTGTAAAATAGATTAGTAGCAGACTGAACTGTCCTTTCTTCATAAAAGTGGTAGCTAGGACATGTCTCTGTATTAGGGCAGCTTAGCTAGTCACAGTAACTCTCACTGTTTAGGCCTATCCAAAGAGCTGTTTAGTTCTTGCTCCACAGAGTAATGCAAGTAGAGCAAGGGAGCAAAAATGGAGGGGGTGCTCTGCTCCATGCGAATGTCCAAGCGTATGACACTTTTAACTTTCCTATCTGCTGTCCTCCAGGACTGTACCAGCCATTATGGTGGGCACTAGTCATATGTAACTATTCAAATTTATTTCTTAAGCAATGCTGGCCACATTTCCAGTGCTCAACAGACATAAGTAACGAGAAATTACTATAGTGGACAGTGCAGAATAGAAGTTTTCCATTATTCCAGAAAGTTCTATCAAGCAGCTTGCCCTAAACTTCAAAGTCCTCCACTAGGTTGTCTGCATCTGGCCTACAGGTCAGTTAGGAGTGTTCAAGTTCAGTGTGAGAATGGTAGACATATTTCCCCCCAATTCCACTGGCAAAAATTCAAGATATGAATTTAAAATTAATCAATTAATTCATTAAAATTCAAGACAAGACAGGAAGGCCCTCCTCTTTAATGCAAGAGGACCGGAAGGTGTCAATGAGCTCTGTGTCCAGAAAGAAGTTCAGAGGCCCAGACACAGGTGAGCCCTTGGCCAGCCTTGCCCCAGTGGTGTTATCAATGTGCAGTACCCCATTCTTGTAGTTCAGGGAGGATTTTCCAAGCCTCTAACAAACACTGCCTTCTTCTCAATCATTGTAGATCTTAGTTCTTGGTAGGAAAAAAAAGAGAGAATTACACTATTGGTGAGGGTTGACTCTCAGGTACATGAAATTTTTGAAAACCATCAGCCACTTCACTTGACAGAGAAAGACTCATGACTTCATCTGATCAATAGCTGTCCATGTGGAAAAGATATTCTG
Source organism: Tonatia bakeri (assembly GCA_004024845.1). Lineage (NCBI taxonomy): Eukaryota > Metazoa > Chordata > Mammalia > Chiroptera > Phyllostomidae > Tonatia > Tonatia bakeri. The sequence goes on along the minus strand of PVIA01003891.1, from coordinate 21,875 downwards.
TTTTTATATTCTAAATTGGGGTTGCCAAACTTCTGTAAAGAGCCATCATTGATTCTCTTTACAGAGAATCAATGTTTTAGGTTTTGTGGGTCATGTAGTCTTACAATGACTTTATAATGACTCAGCTCTGTAAATGGAGCCCAAAAGCTGGCATGATGAATGAGCATGACTATTTCAGTGAAACTTTATTTATAAAGGCAGGTTGGGGGTTAAATCTGGTCTGTGGGCTTAGTTTGCTGACCTCGGCTCTAAGTTTTTTTTTTTTCACTAGGGCAGCAAAATCACCCTTCTCTTCTGCCCATCTCCTCCAAAAAAAGAATGGTAAACAGAAAACCAGGAATATTGGTGTATGCATAGAAAGAACAGTGTGTTGTGCTAAGCACTTCACTTGAGTTAATTAATTTTAATTTCATTCTCACAACTCTCCAAGTTAGAATTTGTGATTGCCTCCATGTCACAGATGGAGAGCTGAGGCATGGAGAGGTTAGGTGGCTTTCCCAGTGTCACACAGCAGGCAAAATGCAGACAGAGGTGGGATCAAAAGGCCAGGTTTGTCTGATGCAGAGACCGAGATTCTACGTGCATAGTGTATGCTTCACTGTGAGTCATTGGGGTGCAGAGCACTATTGTTTAATATCCCCCAACATGGTAGTCAGGGAAGAAACAGAAGGAACAAAGTCCCTATAAAGTCACATCCTGCTTCTTTTGGGGTCTGTTTGGATGATACTCTATACACATTAAACTCACCCATTTATTTATTTTAAGTGCCATTTATCCAGGTCTGTGGGGTGCCACCCTTTCTCTGAACTCACTACAAAAAAAACCCTTTCATGGGAAAAGAGCATCAGAGGGACAAATAAAAGAAAGAAGAGATTCTCAGGCTGACACAAAAATTATTTTGGAATCCAGGTCATTGTAGCTGAGAGTTGTATCTGGAAAACGTCAAATAAATAAAATTTTGTAAATGCAGTCCTGTATGAAAAGCTGTAAGGGAGTTCTTTATGAAAATGGCTGTCAGAAGGATCTTTCTGTAACTTGAGTTTTTAAGGTTTACAATTTTACATCTTTCATCTTTCTGTATCAAGATTTGTGTTTTAATGTTTTTCTCTTGATTGCAAAAATAATGTATACTTATTGTAAAAACATGAAACATTTAGAAAAATTAAATGTAAAACTTTACCACTGAGAGAGTTTTTTGAATATTTTGGGTCATATACAACATGCACACACAAATGTGTGCATTATACATATAATTTAAAAGTTTCAAAAAATTGGAATCAAATCGTATATACCTTCTTTGTAACCTGATTTGTTTTATTTCATCTATGATGAGAATTTTCTCACATTACAAATATTTTTCCACAAGATAGTTTCCAAAGGCTACAAAGAATCCTACTAAACCCTATTGTTGGATGATGAGGTTGTTTCCAGTTTTTGATGTAATAGATAATAACACTTGTCCATATCAGTATTATTTTAAATCAAGACAAAGATATAACCAGTCATGCTAAGTAAAATAATGATATTGCTAAAGGTCTCATGTTTTATTAATTATAAAACATTGAGGCTGTGTTTTGGGAATGGGTTAACTGGTTCAAGTGTGTGCAGACACGGACAGCTCCTGCGGCTGGACAGCAGCTGCTGACCTGCTGGGTCAGCTGCCTTCGGGTTGTGAAGAAGCATATCGCCTCTGGTGCTCCAATGCCTAGCCTCTCTTACACTCTGGCTACTGCACTTAGGAAGTCTCTCCCAGTACCTCCAACAATACCACTACTACTACAGGGACAGGGGAGGGAAAGAAATGTATAGCTTCTGTTATAGGCTGAATTGTGTCCCCCTGAATCTGTATGTGACTAACCAGCCCTCAGCCCCAGTACCTCAGAATGTGACTGTATTTGAAGATAGATACTTTAGAGATGTGATTAGGGCAAAATGATGTTATATAGTGGTTTTTGATCCAATCTGACTGGTGTCCTTATAAGAAGAGGAGATCAGGACACAGACACACACAGAGAAGACCAAGTGAGGATACAGGGTAAAGTCAGTCATCTACACGCCAAGAAGGCAGACCTAAGAAGTCAACCCTATGGACAACTCCATCTAGGACTTCTAGTCCCCGAATCATGAGCAAATAAATTTCTGTTGTCTAATCTGCCCAGTTTGTGGTACTTTGTTATGGTAGCCCTAGTAAACGAATACAGCTTCCTAATACTTCTTAGCAGAAGTTCAAACTATTTTATTTCCTTAAGAAACCCAAAACCACAAACACCTTTTTCCTATTTATTCCAGGAGAGTCAACCCCATACGAGAAAGCAGCTTTAAAGTCAGAGATGGGACTCAAATGGAGGCTCCAGGATTCAGGGGCTGAGCTATCTTCAGTATGACCTTGACACGTCTGAGTCTCAGCATCCTCAACTTTGAAGTAGGAGTTGTGAGCCCTGTGATAAGTAACACCAACCTTTGGGAGGCTTCTGAGCATGACAGATGTGAAAAGCATGCAGCACAGAGCGCAGAAAGCACAGGATGAACCCTATTAACTGGTGGTCTGCCTACACTCATCTTCATTTGCAACAGAAGGTAAATTGTGAGGAACCAGGTAATTGTTATACAGAGAGCTATGTGTTCAGAACTTTTGCTTTAAGGTAGACTTGCTTTGTTTAGCCCACACAATGTTTTTTCAAACTTTGAATTAGTTGTCAATATTTTAAAAATAGGAGATTCAACATGAATTCTGGGTTTCTGGCGTTTCGAAAATCAGAAGATCGGGCAGCACTGCGCCCATTCTGTGGTTGTATTCAGCTGGAGCCACCAAGCAGCTGCCTCACTGTTCAACATACTGTGGTTCCTGCACAGAACTCATCTGTGTTACCTGTTTTGAATTTGTAACCCAAGCTTTAATTCATGAATTAATTTTTTCTTTCAATCCTCACCCAAGAACATGCTTATTGATTAAAGAGAGATGGGAAAGGAGGGAAAGAAAGGGAGGGAAACATCAATGTGAAAGAGAAACATTGATCAGTTGCTTCTTGAATGCACCTCGACCAGGGACCAAACCCACAACCAAGGCATGTGAGCTGACTGAGAATCTAACCACAACCTTTTGGGTAATGGGACGATGCTCCAACCAACTGAGCCACAGCAGCCAGGGCCATAAATTAATTTTTTAAAGCAGAAAATACACATGTGTACATACATGCAGGAAATATAGAATATATATGTGTGTGTATCCCTGAAGTCACATGCCTCTTGGGTTCATTATTTCAAAATCCTTTCCTTTTTAAAAATCTGTTTTGACTTTTGATGCAGCCTTTGACTGAACAAAACCTATTACCCCAAACATGCTAGAAATGTGGATAAAATTTTACAATTCCCCTCATCTGACCTCTTATTTTACCCATGGAGACAACACAGCTGCTTTATAGCCCAAAATGTAGCTTTGGAAAGGGCTTCAGAAATTATCAAGCCTTTGTAAACCCTCATTGTCACTAGAAACTTCAGAGATTTAGGAAAGGTTTTTGTTATCTGAATCAATTTGGAAGGTAGGAAGGAAAGAGAAAAGGAAGGAAGGAAGGAAGGCAAACTTCTAATTAGTCCTGTAATCCTCAGGTGTTGTGGAAATGCTCCCAGGTATTCCTAAAACAGGTTTACCTCCCCCCAGTCTTGTGAACCTCTGAGTTGTCTTCTATTAGTTGCTAGGTAACTGAAGAAGATGTATGCACATCTCTTGTGAATTTCTAAGACAGCTTTCCCCTCTGCCATATACAGCACTACAGACAGACACCACACTTGCTTAAGAAAGACTCCTCTCACCCCCCAAGGCATCCCAGGGCACCTCTATAAGGTCCAAAATACTTGGGCAAAAAAAAAAAAAAGCTGGTAAATTCTCAGCTGTCTGCAAACAGTTGAGCAAATGTCAGACATTCTGACCCATACCCAGTACCCTGTCACGCAAATCTATTAGAAGTTGTATTCAGAGAGCATTGTCTGCCTTCTTAATTTGCCTGCATGAAATCTAATCTTGTGTTTCTCTCCCCCATCCTTCCCAGCAGCACCAAAGTTCATCTTTGAATGGAAAACTTGTATCCCAGGGGCATCTGCAAAGTTATTTCTCAAGCCAGTGGTTTCATTACTTTTTAAAGGCTCTTGTTAAGCCCAAGTACCATTTATACTGGTTTGGACCACATGTACAAATTTTATTGCACTGCCTTGGTAAGTGATGAGGGGATCCAATTTATATGATGGTCCCCCAAACCAAAGTTTTATAAAGTGATCATAATTATAACAACTCTTTGCATTTGGGAAGCAGTCATGTTTTACTAGGAATTTCCCTGGGCATCCCGCCATCAGATTCTCACCGCAACTCCATAAAGAGGCCTGGTTCATGGCACTGTCACTTCTGGCTTAGATGACTCTGTGACTGCAATAGTCTGCCAACTGGTGGTCCAGGGTTGTCTTCCTAATCCATCCTCCGCACAGGCTCTAGAGAGGTCTCTGAAACAAAAAACTGAGGATGCCACTCCCTGTTTAAATCAGCCAACGTGTCTCATTTGCAGCATCAAAGTTCATGCTCCTTAGCATGGAAGACAAGGACCTCCATCATCTAGCCTCTGCCTACCTATTCACTTCATCTGCCATTACTGTCTCCTACTCTTTTTCATCTCATTAACACTGCCTTTGTTGTGGTTCCCTGCACACTGTACTGTTCCTTCAATCATACTTTTTGCTCTGCTTCCAAAACCTATACTCCCACCATCCAATTTGTACCATCTCCTCCAGGAAGCATGCTCTGACTGCTCCTCTCCACCTCACCCCAACTGAGTTAGATACCTCGCCTCTCTGATTCCAAGAGGGCTCATTGCATAGCTCTATTGAAGTATCTAGGGAATTGCTTAATAATGTTCTGTTCATCTGTTTGTCCCCCTCACTACATGTTTGAGTTTTTTCCAAAGCAGTGTATATATGCCATCTTCTTCCTTTTGGTATCTCCAGAGACTGGCACAGCCCCTTGCCCATCACGAGTGTCTGTTTGTTGGAGGGAAGGAGTAAGGGCAAAAGGAAGAGAGATCCTAAAAGGAAAGCCAGAAGCACCACTGGCCTGATTCATGGATGAGGCAACCCAGGGTCCTAGATGTACACTGAACCCAGGTAACACGTTTAGCATATAGAAGAAACAGATCTGAACAGAGAGAATGATCTTTACAAATAATCTAACCCATCCTTTTATATAGTGAAAAGAACCTCTGCTTGCATACTCCCAGGGATGGGGTGCTCACTGCCTTTCCAAGTAGCCATTTTCATGTGCTCACTGCCAAGTAGTCAGCTATCCTGAGAGACAGTTCTCTTTTGGGTTGTGCTGAAGCCAGTTTTCCTATGATTCCCATCAGCCTGATTCTACTTTTGTCTTCTGCTGTTAGACATTTCCTCTTGTCGGAGCAGAAACCTCAGACTTCCTGTTCTGAGGATAAATCACCCTCAAGTTGCTCCTGACTCCCTCAATCATCATCAAAAATGCAAAAATAACCAGATTTCTAGCCTGAACTTAAGTGTTTTCCATGCACTATCTAATTCAAACCTCCTGGAAACAAGTTTAAAAACATGCCCAAGATCACACAGCTAGAGAGTCACAGATCAGGCCTAGACCCCAAGGGATCTAACTCCAAGTTCATGGATTTAATCACCTCACAATAGTCTTGCCTGTCTGAACCCTTCAGCTGTTTGACAGTGAAAAGCTAAGCAGATTAAAGGTACGTAATTCTTTCTCTCTCTCTTCCTTCCTCTAATATCAGCTTTATGGGGACCTAGCAGATCTCTCTCCTCTGAGGATTATTTTAAAAAATTAGTTTCTTCCTCCTCCCCTCTCCCTCCCCAGCTCCATCTGATGAAGAAAGATCATTGGGTTGCTAGCTCTACCAATACCGTGTTATTCACGGGGTATGGCACTGGGACGAGCCAACTCATTAGTTTCAAAGCCTCAAATTAATCTGACATTATTGTTTCTGGAGGTGAAAGGTCATTTTTTATCTTCTTAGCTCTGTCCACCAGCGGGAAGAAATTGAATCTTTATGCAGGCTGAGATCCTGCTCCACATCGCACCAGCTACAGATGCTTCTCATCTGTGTCATGAGTGAAATTGAACACAGAGAACTGGGATGGTTTTTAATAACCCAGAGGTTGTTATTTTTTAAGTAGGAGAATTTTGTAAATCATGAGGTAGAGAAATGATTAGGAGTCTGATACTGGGAGTGTTGAAAAAAGCTAGAAACTGAAATAAACTACCATGCCAGAAAGAAGCTGGTGGGAACTGGACGGAAAAGTCCTTCATCCTCCAGCTTGGCGGTCTCCCTCTGATCTCCCCTAGTGGGGGAACCTAACACGGCACTGCTGACTGGAGAAGTGGCAGTTACAGCCATAGCCTCACAAAACAGTGGTGACTTAAAGACAATAGCTTAATACTGGCACCAGCAATCATACCTATACCAAGGATATGCAATAAAAATTCAATCAGGCTAGTGTATGGAAGCGCTGTGGGTGGTAGTAGTCTATGTTCATGGATGTTTCAAGCTGGGTACTGATAACCGTCCCCACCCCCCAAATCATGAAAGGAGCCCCCCCACAGACTGAGGCATGGTTCCCAGGTTGGGCTGCCCCAGTTAGGCAGAAATTTCTCCTGGGTAGTCCTGGCTGGATAAAGCTGCATTGAGGAGGGGAAGAAAGCTTCATTGAACCCTGCCTGCTTGTGTTCACAGTAGCTATTGTCTTGTCCATAACGGTGTAATCAGAGTGAATACATTCATCAGTGTTTGCTGCCCCACCCCCACCCACACCCTCCGTGCCTTCTCCCGACATTTTCTCCCAGCTCCATAGGGAGGTTTGGCATTTAAATGAGGGTGGGGGATGGAGTGTGCCCCCAGGAATAGAGAAAGTATATCCCTCTCTTTGCATCTCTGAATGCTACAATGATACAAGCATCTCTGAATTCTATATGATACAAGCCCTGGAGAAAACATAGGTCACCTGTAACTTGGGGTACAACACTGAGGTTGCAATTTGCCCTTTTCCAGTGCCTTGTCCATCAAAAATGTCCCATGAACATCCTGGAGCCAAAGTGCATTCCTTAAAGAGAGCAGCTGCTAAACAGAGCAGGAAAAAAGTCAAGGTCAAGAGGTAGGATTGAAGTAAGAAAGCAAAATATAATCATCATAGTTTTTAATTCAACTTAATTTTAAATTGTGTTCAGCAGAAAGTTTAGTGACCCGCCCTGGCTGGCGTAGCTCAGTGGCTTGAGCATGGGCTGCGAACCAAAGCATCGCAGGTTCGATTCCCAGTCAGGGCACATGCCTGGGTTGCAGGCCACGACCCCTAGCAACCAAGCACACATGGATGTTTCTCTCTCTCTCTCTCTCTTTCTCCCTCCCTTCCCTCTCTAAAAATAAATAAAATCTTTAAAAAAATTTTTTTCAAAAAAAAAAAGAGAAAGTTTAATGACCCTATGGATCAGGGCAAAAGGTTAAATTTATCACACACCATGCTTCCAATTCAGATCTATTCTCTCTTAAAGACAGGGAGCGAAACGCAGACCCCACTGGGAATTAAACCCCACGAGAGCAGTTGATGACTAGAGCTGCAAGAAAGGCCTGCTGTAGGCCAGGTTCAGGTGTGAGCCCAGGAATTATTCCAGTCACTATTTTTTGCCTCTAAGTTGAGCTGGACCTGTGGGGAAGAAGGGAGAGTTGCCAAGTAGTAGCTTGTCAGTCAGCCGAAGCTATCTTACACATTCTGGCCTGGAAAGGAATAGAAGTTAGGGGCTAGGTCTTTCTAATTTTGGTAGAACGCCAAACACTGTGTACTGGGCCTCCCCACCTGGCCCACTCATGACTGGTTCTTAGCTCCACTTAAGTTCCAGCCTATGCCGGTGGGTGTAGACTTGAGCAAGGCTAGTTCCTGGAGCCACAGGACATAGGTTTCTCCATTCCCTTCAAGGATGGTGGCATGAGAGTCAGTCATTCCACATGCTTGGTGCCCATCCCACTCTTTCTGATAACAGCATCACAATTTGCCTGTGGGAAGTCACTTCTTCACTTTTAGCACTTATGTCTTGGTTCCAGATGCTTCTGTTTCCCCTTCACTTCAGCACTAGGAGTAGACCTAAGTCTGACCAGTTAAAATTAATCTTAGGATTTTTGTTGGAATGATAGAAAAGAAAGCTCTTTGGCGATGGTTGTTGGGAGAACAGCTTGTACATCACTCAACTACAACTACAATGAATAAGTCTGCATCATGAACCCTTCCACAGCTTGGTGGCAACTGACAGTAAGCAATGCTCATAAATACTGGCAGGTCTGTGGGTTAGTGACTGTCATCCATGGGGGCAGCTGTGCCTTAAATGTCATCTGCTTCTCTGAGACAAGAGGCTACCTGCAGGATATTCTCCAGAAGCACAAGAGAAAGGAAAATGGAAACAGGTAATTCTTAAGGGCTAGGCTCAGAACTGGCACACTGTCATTTCCCTCTATATTCCTTTGCCTGAAATAGGTCACATGGCCATGCCCACTATCAGTGGGGTGACAAACCTACCCCAGTTGTGGTAGAAAAACTGCAAAGTCCCTGTGAGAGGGCATGCATGCAGGAGGGGTGAAGAATTGGGAACATTCAAGCACTCAATCGCATGGCATAAGCTGTGTTTGCTGATGGCTGATTTGCCACTTGATGGGAAAAGTCTGCCTGAATTGAAACCAATAGAAAAGAGAGCAAAGGCAAGAGTTGGAGATTGACACGTGATAATATTGTCGGAGTCCCTGGATCCGGCTGTGTCCTGACTTTTCAATTATATAATTGTTTAAATCTGTTTCAATTGGGTTTCTGTAATTTGCAACAAAGACACCTGACTGATCTGTATCAGTCAGGAAACTCAGAAAGTGTGGCAGGATTCAATGGGAAGGCAAGATAGAGCAAGTGGCTTCTGGAGGCTGAACCTCCAATGGTTGCCAGAGGCCACTGGACATGGGTTATGGAGTCTTTTACAAGGTGCCCTTAGAAAGCCAATCAGTGTGAGGGGAGCAATGGAGGACACTGCCATTTGAACACTCTGGACCAAAGGAATATAAGGCCTCTTTGTTTTTCCAGCATCTGATAGAAACAGACAAAAAATAGCAGAGGAGACCATGCTGATGCAAGCCATATTGCCCACCCCTGAAGTACGAGCAACGTAAGTACCATGAAGACTTCTAGGGTTGTAGGTTCTAGAGAAAGTCTTTGATCTTATGACCCTAAGAAGGGAACCAAAGATCTCAGAGCGGTAAATGAGGCTTTTGGCCTGAGAGGAAGGGTCACAAGGATGCTGATATTTGAATAGCCTTAGCAAAGACATTAACTACAGCCATTATCATTTATCAAGCACCAGCCATATGCCAAGCACTGTGCCAAGGAACAGACACGTACTAGAACATCTTCTCCTATCAAGAAACCTGAGAGGTTAGTATTTTGTCACCATTTTACAAGTGAGGAGGGTGAAGTTAGAGAGGTTCCCTCCCCCATCTAAGGTCCTCTGGCTGAACCTCTGTCCTGCCCCCAGAGCCCCAGCAGTTTACACCAGGCTGTGAGCTGCCCTTTGTTCTTTCTGACCCCAGAGCCCACAGGGACCTTTTAATTAGTACTTCCTTCCCTTGCCCTTTTTATAGCCTCCTGTTCTTTGAAATCAGGGCCCAACATCAGACTGGAGAGAAAAATGTCTCCTCTTTGTAAAACTTTTTCTACAGTCTCATTGTAGAGGGCAGTTGTAGCTGTCCCTGCACAGTGCCAAATCACTTCTCTTTTCATAGAAGCACCCATGTTTCCTCTGGAGAGTCACCTTCCCCCAACCCTCAGTCCCTACTGAGGGTGGGACACATCTGATCCCGTGCCCCAGCTTTGCACTCCAGGTGTGGACTTCCAAGCCTGGACTGCCCATCCCTGCAGTCCATGATTGTAGTCAGAGAGGCACACAGCATAGTAGGGCCAGAATCTGCTGGGTGTGTGACCTTGAGTCACAATCATGTCTCTCCTCAGTCTGTCCACCTATAAAATGGGATGATAATATTAGCCCCAACTTGGTAGAGCTGTCATGAGAAAGAATTAGGATAACACACATGAGGAACACTGTACACACCCTCAACAAGATACAGCTGTGATTGTCATTGGTCCAGGTGTGGACACCTGACACATGCAAACTGATAGGGATCTTTGCTAGGATTTTGTTGGAAGCACTGATGAGCAGTGTTCTCTCTCTGTCCCTGTCTCTCTCTCTCTTTCTATCTCTCTCTCTCTCCCTGTCTCGCTCTTTCTCTGTGTCTCCTTCTGTTTCTGTCTCTGTCTCACTCTGGCTTTCTCCATCTCTCTGTCTCTGTCTCTATCTCTGTCTTTCTTTTTCTCTGTCTCTCTCTCCCCCATCTCTCTCTCTGGGTGTCTCTCTTCTGTCTTTCTCTTTCTCTGTGTTTCTGTCTCTCTCTCTCTCTCTCTCTCTCTCTTTCTCTCTCTCTTTCTCTCTCTCTGTATATGTCTCCGTCTGTATGTCTCTCTTTCCTTCCCTCCCTCCACCTCTGTCTCTCCCAGGGTGGGGAGTTAGGCTGGGATGTGGGCCTGGAGCAGTAGTGGAAAGGAGATCCGAGATGCCCAGAGACAGATCTTTATCAGCACCTGTTTGAGGACCTAGGTCTGGCTGTGCCTGCAGTCACCACCTCCCTGGACTTTTCACTAGTGTATGCCAACAACTTACTTTTGTGGAGAAACCAGTTTTGGATGAAGTCAGGGCAGGGAATTGGCATCAGAGTGAAAGGGGTAAGGAGTGTTGGAGTATCTTCAGACTTTAGCATCCCCTGACATTCCTCTCCTCTCTTACCCACGAGACACAGAGTCATTAATCAGGACAGGGGAAGAGAAAGACAAGAACTTTACATCCTCCCTTTCTCCCTCTCACAAGTCAGGCAAAAGGGCACAGCCACTTTGGTTTCTATGCATCTGGGTATGACTCTCAGCTCGGCCATTCTCCAATTATAAGTGCCCCAGTACAACCATATGAAATGATCATTTTTATAGGTTAAAAATAATTGAATATTGATAGTATTCAACCTAACAGTTTCAACCTTATGGAGATTTGTTAAGATTAAGTGAAGTGAGACATGTACTGTTTTTAGCACAATGCCTACACCCAGGTAATGGCTATTAAGTGTTAACTTCCACAATGATGATGATGGTGTGTGACGGTGGTGGCCATGGTGGTGATGGTTAAGAAGCAGCACAAGACAAAGGGAACAGAAAAAGCAGCAGTTTTCAGCAGTGGTTTTTGGGCTTGATTGAAAATTCTGCTTATTTTCCCCCATATCTTGCTCTTCAGGGTTTTTGGTATTTTTGTCTCCACCAAAATGGGGAGGCCAAAGATTTGCAGGGGTAAACCAGGGACCTTCAGGCCTCAGTGGCTCTTCTGTATTGAAAAAATCCTCTCACATTCCAGGGTTGTGCGAAATTCTTATGACTGGGAAAAGAGGGGAGGGGAGTTGGAGGGGCTATTTTAGAATTGCCACTCTTAATTTTAAACACCTCGGCATCTGTAAAACCGTTTCCAATTCAGTGATAACAGGGCATTTGTTTTGGTTCAGGATTTCACACCCACAAGCTAGTTATTGGGGTCAAAAGACAGCATTTGTTTTCTGAAAGGTGACAGTATGACACCTAGCTATTCTCATTTCCTTAGCATTCCAGGTGTGGCCACGGAGTGGTTCAGACTCTTCCTCCCTGCTCGGAACCTTTGGACACATTCTCCCCTGAATTCGAATGCTGTCCCCTCCTTCCTCACCAGCTTCACCCCTTCAGGGCTTGCAGCCTTAATGTGGCTTTGGGATATCTTTGTAGACACCCCCAATCCATTGACCCTTCTGTAATATGCCCTCATATTACTTGATAATTTTCTTTCATATTATATATGACACTGCCAGTCATCTCATTATCTGTGTAATTGTCTGCCCACTATCATTTCCCCACTGGATGCCAAGCTCCAGAGAATATGTACTGAGTCTATGTTATTCTCTATTGTGCCCAGGACCTAGCCTGAAGAACGGTTGATAACTAAAAAAAAGTGTTAAATTATGATTTCATCACTTAATAACTTTTAATAATTAATTCAAAAAAATAATTAATTGGTGGCAGAAGCTTGGGCCTTCCCCATGGGAAATAAGGCCAGGTTTAGAAATTGGGATACAGAAGGGGTGGATGCAAGAATGCCACCTAGTCCACCACATAAGGGGAGGACAAGAGAAACAAGCACTCCTCGGACTTTGAGCATATGCCAACTCATTGCTAGGACAGAGGATGGAGAGCCACTCTCACATGTTGTTAAAAGTCCTGTATGTACAAGCAGAGATTATTGGGAAGAAATTCTGAACTTCAGACACGACTAACAGCCTCAAACGAACAAGAAGTGTCAGTGATTCATTTAAGGTGCACAATGATAATGCAGAATGGAAAAAATTCTACATTAGAATTGGAGGGAGTAAGGGACACTTACTCTATCGCCATACCTTGGCTATGGAGAGAGCTAGTGTCTACATCTGAGTTCACCAGTCATTGGCATTTGCAAGAAGAAACAACAATCACAGCAGATGAAGGGAAGGAACATTTTGTTTAGGTTACACTAACCGATCAAACTGTAATTTTCCTGTAGTCCATGGCTATCTGCCCTGCTAGACAGGGAGCACTCTCAGTCAAAACTTGGGCCTTATTATGCTTTTCAATTTCTGTTACTTAAAATAAATGTCTTTGGATGAACAAATGAATTATTTCTATTGATTGCCACATGGCCTCTAAGTCTCAAGAAAACAAAGTATAATCCAAATCTACAGATCAAAATAAATCATATTTCACAATCTGCTTCCATAATCAAGAAGCAGATATTTACTGAATATTTACAACGTGCTAGTCAGCATCTTACACTTTGAGAGGCACGTAGGGCCTATGGCCTCAAAGAGTTTAATTTTGTGGTTAGGATGTATCTAGTAAAAGCTCTTCTATATCCACATAACACAGACCTCACTGAGTTAAACTCAAGCAAGGAAAAGAAAGAATTAATGAAAGAGAAATAAAAAGAAAAAAGAAGAGAAGGAAGGAAGGAAGGGAAAAAATAGGTTGCAGAATCAAGGAAAGGAAACAGCATTCATCCAGGTGCCGTGGGTACTAGAACTGGAGAACCAGGCATAGAGGTGACCTCTCTGTCTCACTTAGGCTGTTTCATCTGCTTGCTTATGTTGCATGTGACCCAAGGCAGAAACAATCCCAACACTGCATTATGACCTTGAAGGTCGAGTGCTCACTCTAACTGATTTATCAAGGACAGGGGAGGTGTACCAGTGGATCACAAGATCTGCTGCCCTCTTACCGAGGCTCTGTGCAGGTTGCCCCCAGAATACGTGGCAAACAATGGCTGGCATTGCAAATTCAGGCAAAAAGGCTCCACATACATGAAAAGGTCATGGAGAAAGGAGCAAGCAGCAAAGGGTGTAGAAGGAAGAAAGTCATACCGGTAGGTTTGGTCTATGCAAAAGGAAATGTTAGGTGGAGAAGAAGTTCTCAAATTCAAACTTCAGTATTTTCTTAAAAGATTTTATTTATTTATTTTTAGAGAGAGAGGAAGGGAGGGAGATAAATATCAATCAATTGCCTCTCACACACCCCCAAACTAAGGACCTGGCCCACAACCCAGGCATGTGCCCAGGAGGAAATCCAACAGGCAACCTTTCAGTTTGAGGTACGATGCCCAACCCACTGAGCCATAGCAGTCAGGGCCAAACCTCAGTATTAATAAGGGGTCCTAAACCTTCTTTATCATGAGTTATGGCTGTGATTGTTCCCTCTGTCAGAATAGGAAAATGCAAAGTAAAAGTTTGGGAAAGATATATCCCAAACTTGTAAGCTCCAGGAAAAAGGGTCAGGATCATGATGAAGAATGCCAGTCCAAAGGAACTTTAACCTCATCTGTGATTATTAAGTTTTTTAAAAGGAGAAGGGGTCCATCTCTTACTTGAGTAATTAGTTTAATTGTTTAACTAGGAAACCTGGCTTAGCACATACTTCACAGAACTGCAAGAAAGAGTTTAGCTAGTGGATTTCCATGAGGCCAGGTCATGGTTCAGCCCCCAACTTCCAGGCCCCAGAACTCAAGAGGTGGATTGACCCATTTAATTATTAACTGAACTGAAAGAGAAGCTTTCCAGAGACTAAGTCCTCATTTTGATATTGACGTCAAATGTAGATTTCTTTTTTTTTTTAAAAAAAAACCATCTGGCAGTGTTTTCCCAGCTATTGTTAAGACAAAATTAGATGGAAAGATGAATGTGCATAAATCACTATTTTGGGGGACTCTTGAGAAAATAAAAATAGGAAATAAACAGAGCACCAAGAAAGTGTGTTCAGCTGTGGGTGTGTTTTAATTGCACCCCAGCTTTCTCATTTTCTTGGTGAATTACACACACATATCTCCTTTTAATCTCTTTCCTACAATTCTCGGGAACTTAGAGGTGAAAAATCATATAATCAACACTTAAAAGTTGTCAATGGATCAGACATGTAATGGAGAATTTATAGCCACAGATCTTCCTAAATCTCCAAGCTAAATGTTGGTCTCAACTACTTCCTCTACAATCTTGATCAAATCCACTGCAAAACCACAAATACTTATGTGGTCTTTGCTGTAAAGTACATGAAGTTTCCTTTTCTCCCAGTCTATTAGAATGGGTATCAAATTCTCCCTCTGCTGTGCCCATCTCCTCTGTGAGAAAAGATTCCCTTGCTTCTTTATGCCTCCCTCTAAGGTATCCTATGCTTTATAGAAGATTCTAAAAATAATATACTTTAAAGCCCCGTTTTGCTATTCTTTATCAGTAACTGTGGACAGTATGCAAACTAAACTATAAGAATTAGGTAAGTTTGTTCTCTGACTATACTCAACCCATGGAAATTAAGGATTTCTTTAAAGACTAGGAATCAAAAGGTCATCTCAGGGTCATGCATCATGCTGGGGAAGGCTGTCTGCCAGCTGCAAAGTCAAGAAAGAGAGACCTGAGAAACTCAAGTTAAAAAATTGGAAGTTACAGAGTGATTTGGACACAGGAATATCACAGTCAACAGATATAGAGGAGCCTCGGACTGTGCAGATACCACTTTAAGATCTCGTTTGATTCTCATGACAACCCAATTTTTATCCCCATTTTATAGGTGAGAAACTGAGGCTAGAGAGGTAGGATCACATAATTAGTAAGTAGAGAAGTTGGGATCTTAACCAAGGCAGCATGACTCTAGTGTTTACATGCATAACTGCCCAATAGAGAGGCAGGGAGAGGGAGAAGAAAGACAGATGGATGATCAGTGTGAAAGAGACTAGAATTGAGAAGTTGTTTTTGGAACAATCAGCAAACACCTTGAACCCAAGCAGTGTTTGGAGGAGGAGGGAAACCTCAGCAGTGAGGTTCACAGAACAACCAGAAATATAAATACAGCCAAACCAGAATGTAGACACTACATGCAGAGGAAGGTTGTCATCGGGGGCCTAATGGAAACAAGTGACACACTCAAGTTCAGACAATTGGAGGAAGGTTTGTTTAGAAAGGGACTATTTACAGAGCACAGGTGCAGAGGAAGGTGAGGGCCAGTGCAATAACCCGGGCAGGAGCAGCAAAGGGTCTGGCCCTTGCTCCAGAAGGAAGGGAGCTGAAAGCAGAACCAGACAGTTTTTCAGAGAAGCCAGCCTGAGAGGACCTTAGTCTAGGGACAGAGTCTGGTCCAGGTGACCTTGACAGGAAGGGCCAGTGAAGTCCCTACTGTACCTTCTCCCTCCCTCAAACTCCTGCTGGAGGGGAGCTACTTTTGCAAAGGCACTCAGCCACCAGGCATGGAGGAGTGTGTCTGGGGGGTGAACCCAAGATGCCCAGCCCAGAAGATGAAGGCAGCACTTTTTATCCAGGGTCAGGTGCAAAGGGCTGCCTAGAGGGGTAGGAGGAAAATTCCCATGAAATTGAACATTTGGGAGTGAATTGGCCAGGGCCCCTGCAGGCTGTTGAGCCCTGCAGAAGTTTACCTAAGAGACACCATACAGCACAGGCCCTTATAGGGCATGTATTAGCAGCTACTTGTGTTGCTGGAATGCTGGAAATGGCTATGTGGGAGAAGGACACCATTCCAAAACATAAAGAGATGAGGAGTCGTGGATAGAGTCAGACCCAGGGATTCCTCCACCCCTCATTCCACAGTGCCATCAGGGAGGCAGCCTCTTCATCGTAGCTGGACCCCACACCCCAGGGACCTTCGTGACAGAGTTGTGAATGTTCTATGTTCAGAAATAGTTAAGGCAGAAGAAAAAGGCATGAGAAAAAAATGTTTTGTGACTGTATGGTGGCAGATGTAACTGACTTGTGGTGACCATTTTCCAATATATACAAATATCCAATCATTATGCTGTACTGCTAAAACTAATATAATATTTTATGTCAATTATACTTTAATCATTTTGGCAGAGGATTTTGTTTGCTTCTAGAGGGGTTTGACTTGCAGAGAGAGGAAAAGTTAAAAAGTAAAAACAACTCTTCACATGGGGCCATTAGTTGCTACAACTATAGCTCTTGTTTAAGGAGCTGTGCGTCACATCAGGGTGCCCAGAGACAGTCCCTATCTTCAGGTGGGTGAAGTCGAAGGAAAGATCCCCTGCAGCCAGATATGGCAGAGGCAGCCTTGTGAGCCTATGTGCTCTGGATGACAGGGGCTCATGTCACATTGGGTCAGGGACAGTTGAAAGGCTGGGACAGGAGTCCACGGTGCCAGTCCACAGGAAAACTGAACATCTCTGGAACACACTGGAAATAAAATGCCCATTGACTCAGGTTTTTTTACACTACTGACTGGAATGCAAATCGGTCCTAACACTGTTAGAGTAAAATTACCCGTGGGTAGAAACAAATGACAGTGTCCTCCAATGCAGACCTATCTCTGGAAGAAATTATCGCCATTAGCCTCTATGAGCTGCAAGATCCAAACACTGAATCTCAAGATTTGACCCCTTAAAGGTAAAGTTTAAATAGATGAAATTTTGGAATCAAGAAATGCATGATATAGCGCTATTTCCTGGGGATTAGTTATTTTTTACTTATATTTCAAGCCTTTAAAAAACTTTATAAAAATTGCCTGACTTATAAAATTGGGAGAGAAAATTGAGGAGCAGGGCATGGAAAAGGAAGAAGGATTTCTTGAGTGAGCGAGTGAGTGAAGGAAATGTGTTCTGAACACTTTGCTCACCAGAACGTTTGTTCTCCATCCCCACTAAATCCATGTGGAAGAAATACTTAAATGATTCTAGCTCAATCGGGAGATTTTCCTTGGGGAATTATGAGAGTCCAGTCCCACAAAATAACAAAATTTGTCAGACACAGAACATGGCTTTGCTTGTTAATTTTCCTTCCTCTTAGATTTCTCTGTGACGAGCTCAAATTCATTGTGCACTTACTATGTGCCAGGCTCTGAATGTTAAACATTTTAGTTAATACCCAAAGGGCTTTCAAGACCTTGGACTCAGATACATTTGAGATCTGCACTGTCCAGTATGATAGCCACTAGCCTCATGTGGTTATTTAAATTGAAGTTTATTTAAAATTCAGTTTCTAAATATTAATTTAGCCATGCGTGTCAAGCGCTGAGCAGCCACATGTGGCTAGAGACTACCACACTGCAGATCCACATCTCCATTATCACGAAAGTGCTGCTGAGCAGTGAAGTTCCAGACCCTCCAGAGCTGTGCTACTTTCTGAAATGTCATTAATGCAGAAAAGCTGCTGTTACTTGAGCACCTCCTCTGGGCTGTTCAAGGTCCTGGCTCAGTTCTACTTAAGACAGTCTCACCATGGCCACTCTCACACATCTCACTGCCCTTTAAAGATGAAGTAACTTGAGCAGAGAGAAGCTAAATCACCTTCTCACCATCACACAGCAAGTGAGTGGCAGAACCATGGGAATTTGATTTTGAGACTTTCCTCAGTCCAAGGGCATCTCCCTCACAGTAAGAGTGGAAACACTCCCAGGGACATGAAGGAGCTGCTGGGATTCTGGCCCTTCTGATAGAGAAGTAAGCACATATCTTGGGTCAGACAGGCTAGAGGACCAAGCCCAATTCCACCACCATCAACTAGCTGGGTGACACTGGACAAGCTCCTTAACCTCTCTCAGCATGTATGAAGTGGGGGTGCTCAGAGCACCCACCTTGTAAGAGCTAGAAGGATTAAATGAGATGGTACACGTAAAGCACTTAGCACAGTATCTGGTACATGGTAGCTGTTGAGTAAATTCAGATATGATTATTATTTCGAAAGTGATTCCCTTTCTGCTAGTTGAGTTGGAAAAAGCAAGATGTGCTTTGCCAACAATGCACATTTCCGAGTCTGGCGCGCCCCCTGCTGGTAGCTTCTGGACACACCACATGGCCAGGTATTCCCTGAAGGTGCCCATCGTGTTCTGGGGCAACTTGGCTCTAAAATAGGAACATCTCACTTGAGCAATCAAGGAAGTGGGGGGTGGGGGTGGGGTTCTTTCATATTGCAACTCCTCTTAGCACTCAGGAGAAATTAGGAGCTTCCAAATTTTGCTGCGATTTTCCTCACTGCCTTATTTGCCAGGCAGATAGAGAAGTATCAGCTTTGGGTCCCCACTCTCAAAGTCTAGCCCATGTACCCAAGGTTTTCTAGCTGTAGTCCACCTACAAGCACAGGGTATTAAGTGTCATGCTGGTATTACTTTTAATCTGATGCTGAATGTGAGTTCCACCCCGTCCCCATATCCTATCCATCTGAAAGTCCTGTTGATTTTTTTCTAAATGTGTTTGAAATGTGTTCACCTCTCTGCCTTTTCTGTCACCATCCCAGTCTAAGCCACTGTCATCACTCACCTACACCAGTGCATCAGTCTCCTAATTGGCCCTCTTGTGTGTTCTCCCTTCTCCCTCCAGTCCAGTCTCCACACGGAGGCCAGACTTGCGATCCTAGCTGCTCAGGCCACTGGGCCATGTTAAGGAGATTTAAGAAAATACCAACACTGAGTGCCAACTCCAAACTAATGAGCTTGGTGTTGGGGGTGGTGAATTTTTACATTCATAGTTCATTATAGTTTCTGGAGGATTCTTTTGTGCAGCCAGTGTTGAGAACCTCCAGGCTTCCAACCCAGACCAGCAGCATCAGCATTACCTGGTGGGCTTGTTAGAACACAGAGTTCTGGCTCCACCCCAGAGTGTCTGCTTCTGGGCTGAGGTGGGCCTGAAACTTTGCACTTCTCACAAGTTCCTAGGCGATGCTGACACGGCTGGTCTGAGACTACACCATGAAAACCACAGTTATAAAAATATAAAGTGGGCCCTGACTGGTGTGGCTTAGTGGGTTGGCATCGTTCTGTAGACCAAAGGGTCATTGGTACAATTCCTGGTCAGGGCACATGCAAGAATCCACCAATTGATGCTTCTCTCCTCTTTCTTCCTCCTTTCCCCTCTCTCTAAAAATAAGTAATTTTTTTAATCTAAAAATATAACATGAACCACAAAAATCTATTAATGGCTTCTCATTATACTTTAATATATGTTTAAAAATTCATTTTTTGGCCATGACTGGTGTAGGTCAGTTGATTGGACATTGTCCTGCAAAGCAAAAGGTTGGTGGTCTGATTCCTGCTTAGGGCACATACCTGGTTGCTGGTTTTGTCCAGGGTTGGAGTGCTTGTGAGAGGCAACCAATCACTGTTTCTCTATCACACTGATATTTTTCTCCTCTCTTTCTCCCTCCCTTCCCCTCTCTCTAAAAATAAAAAAAAATAAAATAAAATCTTTTAGAATGTTCACCTTCTGTCCTATGGCTTACCAGGCAGGATGTGGCCCCCCTATCTCACAGCCCTCACTCCCCCTGCTCCAGCCAGCCACCTCCTGTCTGCCTTGTGTCCACTTAAAGACCTTTCACCAGTTGCTCTCTCTGCCCAGGTGGCTTCTCCTTTAACTCATCTCTTGCTTGGTTACCTTTCATTCTTCAAGGTTCATGGAAATGTCACCTTCTCGGAGAAGCCTTACCTGACTGCCCCATTCAACACGTGTCTCACCTTCCCTTTGCCCTCATTCTCTATCTCAGCAATTTTTCCTTTATCGCACTTATTATAATTTGCAATTATTTCACATCTGCTCACTTATATTACATCTACCTCTGCTAAATGCAAGCTGTATGAAGGCAGGCACTTTGTCTTCTGGTTCACTGCCCAGGACATTGTAGGTGTTCAATAAGTAGTTACTGAGTGAAGAATTGAATAGAAACACAGAAAAAGGGAGTGTAAAATTTAGAATAGTAAAAATGTAAAGCAGGAGCCATTTTCCTCCCTGAGGGGCTACCAGGAGCTGGTCTTTTGACATTATATCTCTAATCCACACAATGACCTAGAAAAGCAAGTAGCATTATCTTTAATTTACTGAAATGGAAATGAAGACCCAGAAAGATAGAGAGACTTGCCTGAGGTCATACAGCTAAAAGGGGCAGAGCCAGAAGGGACTCCAGGCTGCCTGCTTTCACAGTCACCAGAGGACACAGACAGGACACAGGACAGAAGGAGGAGAGAGGGGGAGGAAAAAAGGGAGAAGAAGGAAGGAAATAAGAAGGAAGGAAGGAAGGAAGGGATAGGAGGGAGAGAAGGGCAGGGAAGACAGAGCTTGAAGAACTCTTCCCTCAGGGAATTCTTAACTGGAAACTCTTAGCCAGGGCAAATATAAAAAACTGAGTTGTAATCAAAGAGCCCTTGCCCTACTTTCCAGCTCTCTAATTTTCCCAGAATCTCTTCAGAAAAAAAATGATCAAGCAATGATGGGTGTATAACTTTTAAGACTTTTTAGTAGCTTACCCTGAGCATCTGGAAGAAAAGTCCAGAGAGGAAATGAGAAAGGCATGTCCAGAAGCTGACCTGCTTCTTGCACAGCTTGCTCTCACCTATGTGCACTGTCCTAAGGAGCAGCTCACTCAACATCCTTCTGTGGCCATGTGCCTCATGACCATATCAGTTAAAGTAATATTAGATGCTATAGCAGATAACCCTCTCCCTCCTCAAACTCAATGTCTTAAAGTTTATCTCTCCAGTAAAGTCTAAAACCAGTGCTCCTGTTGGGTAGACAAAAGATGCATATGGGTACTGCCATCCTGGGAAGAGGAAAGAGTGTGGAAGGTTGATGGGCCAGGCCTGAAAGCAAAGCCCATCATTTGCACCCACATTCAGTGGCCACAACTCAGTTTTGTGGCCATTCTTACCTGCAAGGGAAGCTGGGAAATAGAGCCTGCTTTTCAGGGTTAGAGAACAGCCGGCCAGTTTCTGCTGCACCCCCTGAGCTCTATGAGAAGCTCTCTATCCTAGTGCCCTCCTCCTTCTAGTGACAGAACTTCTGTATTACAGAGAAGACTGTGAATGCCCCCAAGGAGAGGGGCCACCTGGACCTTAAATTCACCTCACAGAGGAAATGACAGGTCACCAGTGTTCCCCTGAGAAAAGGCTGCAGATCTGGGGAAGGACAAGTGAAGGAAGAGGAGGCTAGAGGCACAGCTTTGCTCATGTTGAGTCTTGGCTAAAATAGAGAGACAGCTTTCCACCATTTTAGTGTGGTTTACTTAACTCTACCTTGAGGTCAATTCTAGAGTTTTCAACATTTTACTGAGCAAATTTATATTGAACATTTACAGTTTTATAGACATGGTCCTAGGTCATTGGGGTACTAATAAAGAATATAAGAGGAGATGGAGGGAAGATGGCGGCTTGAGAGGTGGAGTCTTAATCCCCCTCTCCGGTGCGCAGGGGAGAATTTGGCC